>ML797184.1:238365-254201 GCA_009831015.1 Picea engelmannii | reverse complement strand
TAAGCATATTTCTGGAACTGCTAACAAGGTTGTTGATACTTTGAGCAGGAAATGTTTGTTGTTGCAAGAGTTCAGAGTTAAAATACTGGGTTTTAATGATCTCAGAAACATGTACAGAGATGATCCAGATTTTAAGGAGGCATATGAAGCAGCTGAGAATCCAATTCTCGGAGATAGAAGCCAATGGACAGAATACATGAGCCAGGAAGGATTGTTGTTTAAAGGTAATCAACTTTGTATTCCAAAATGCTCCATGAGGGAGAATTTACTGAAGGAGAAACACAGTGGAGGATTGGTCGGGCACTTTGGTCACGACAAGACATTCACAAAATTGAATGAGTCATATTTTTGGCCAGGAATGCGAGCAAATGTCAAGAGATTCATGGACAGATGCATAATTTGCCAGCATTCGAAAGGAAAGAGACAGAATGCAGGATTTTATCAACCATTGCCAATACCTGAGAGGTCGTGGGATGCAGTCAACATGGATTTCATATTAGGGTTTCCAAGAACACAAAGAGGGTTTGACTCAATCTTTGTGGTGGTGGATAGATTTTCCAAAATGACACACTTTATTCCATGTCAGAAAACCAGTGATGCAACTCACATTGCAAATTTGTTTTTCAAAGAAGTCATTCGACTTCACGGCTTACTAAGGAGCATAGTTTCGGATCCAGACACTAAATTTGTAGGAAACTTTTGGAGGACCTTATGGAAGAAATTGGGAACTAAATTGTCGTTCAGTTCGGCTTATCATCCTCAGACTGGTGGACAGACAGAAGTGGTAAACATGAGTTTAGGAGACTTGCTGAGGATCTTGGAGACAGAACACCACAGCCAATGGGACAACATATTACCACAGGCAGAGTTTTCTTATAATGACTCAGTTAACAGAAGCACATGACAAAGTCCATTTCAAATTGTTTATGGAATGCAGCCGAGAGGAATTTCTGAGCTGAGGGATTCAGAACAGATTGCGACTAGGAGTGCTAGTGCAGAAGACTTCGCAGAGGCAATGAAATAACTTCATAGCCAGGTGAAGGAGCGTTTACAGAACTTGAGCCGAGAGTATAAGAACAGGGCAGATCAACACAGGAGACAACTTCAGTTTGAGGTTGGTGATTTGATTCTGGCACATCTGAGAAAGGAAAGATTCCCGAAGGGGACATATAACAAACTGAAGATGAAGAAGACCGGACCATGTAAGGTCTTGAAGAAATTTGGGGCAAATGCTTATGAGATTGAATTACCCGATGGGATCGAAATTTCTCTGATATTCAATGTCTCAGATTTGTACCCATACAAAACTGAGGAAGCAGGAACAAGTGATGAACAACCAGAGATCTAGTGGACAAAGTAGATGCCTGTTGTAGAGAAGCCACAGATGGAAAGCATACTAGACAAAAGAATTAGCAAGAAAACCAGAAGAAAACAATACTTTGAATACTTGGTTAAGTGGAAAGGACATCCAGTTGAAGATGCCAGCTGGGAGAATGAAGCAAAGATTCAGAAGCATGGATAGACCGTGCGAGAGCTCATGGACAGGAGCCCATGAAAAAATTTTCAGGCGAGGGAGTATGATGCAGGAGCATCGCTAATGTCAAGCGAGTGTGGGGCAAGTGCCAATACATTTTAAACACATGAAAAATTGTTTAAAAACTTTTGAAGATAAGTGCAACAAACGTAAATGTAACAGTTAAGGAGAGGCATACTTATAGATTGTAATCAGACCTTGAGTGACCCGCTCTCGTCTGAAGGACTAAGAAGGTAATTATGTTAGTAGGTAGCTTTGAATTCCCAGATTAGACAGTTTTAGGAATGGAGGGAAAACGGATATAGACACCCTCATTGTAGTATTCTAGTAGTAGAGAAGGGAAGAACATTACCAGAAAAAGAGCATACATAGCTGGAACAGAGAAAAACTGTAATTGAAAAAACACCCATGTACAAATATTAAGTTAATAGAAGAAGTCTTAATTCAGATTCATGGCGTTGTAGTTGTTTCTTGCATGTGTATGCTGAATGGTATGTTCATAATTTTACTCTTTATGTTATATATTTTCTTTTTATGTTGTGTATGGATGATTTCTTGTTAAATGTTTTAAGTCTGAGAGAGAAAGAGTTAGGAAATGAGTTTCAATTGTTTCTCTATCTAAGCGAGGGTTTCTGCAAGGAGTGCAGTTGAATTGTTCGCAAGGAGTGCGTTGACAAAAGGGTTCAGAGGTCTTATCTCTGAAGGCTCAAATAAGTTAGCTCTTGTTCTCATTTCCTCAAAGGTGCAGTTAGGCACGGGAGTCGTGCAATGTGTGCACAGACCAAGCTTGTATCCAAGGTTTGAAACCTGAGAAGATATTGAAGGATTGTCGCTGCAAGGAGTGCGCAGAGTTAAAGGGAGTTCAACACCGAAGTGATTTAGGGCTGCCGCAAGGAATGCATGCAGGAGGTTCTTGAAAGGCTTGAAATCATGGAAGACCTCCGAAGGATTCAAACCTTCTAAGTCGTCAAAGGGAAGAGACAAATGGATAAAATTCTTTGTAGAGAATTAGCGAAATCCCGACAGTCGTCCGATCTTATAGAGAAGTAAGGGGGGTTACGGTTGTTTCCAAAGTTCCAAGCTCAGGAGATCGTGAGTCATTGGATCCTCACCTAGTTACCCGTCAGTCGTAGGATCTGACTAGAGTTGCACAAGGGTTAAACTCTCGTAGGCAGAGTGAAGGCCCCGAAAGGTGTCGGGGTATCAAAACTTTGGAATTCGGGATATCGATAGTCTAGAGGATAGGAGATCAGGTCACTTCATAGTGAAAACCCCGATCTTGATCTGGACCGTCCATTGGTTGGGACACGTGGTGGAGATCGGAAGCCGTCGGCATTTCAAGATTCGGCATTTCGCGAATCTTGAAGACAGGAAGCACACACATTTCAGAACTGCAAAGTCCAAAACCCCGATAAGGTGGAAAGCTTCGGCGTGGGGCTGGTTGACGTCATTTTAATTTAACCTAATTTAGACCTATTTATAGCTTATTACAAAAATTTGAAGTATGTCCTTTAACAAGAAGTAATAAGTATCAAACCCTACCTACAATATTCCTAGGCTAACTATGAATATTAGAGCGCTGCAATATTTGCCATTCTGGATTAATCCCATTGCTTGACATGTTAACAATGGTAACCTGTTTCCCTACCAATTTTTTATTTTCATCAATCAATGAACCTTTGTCAGTATGAGAAAACACCTTCATTGCTTCATGAGTTTTTGACCCAAACCCATAATATCTATCTTTTCCATCATTTGCATGCTTATGTTGACCTCTGGAATATCTTTTAGCATCATCTAGATGAAAACTTCTATTTTCAAGAGGCATTGATATTTCTTTGGGGTAACTACCAATAGAGGTCATTTTTTCCCAGATAGAATGGTCTTGGTGTCAATAAAGCCTACCTGTTGGGAATTATTTGTCCACACGTTCAAAGAATTTATTTCCTCAAGTACATCAAGATGGGATTCATTGTTAATTTCTGATTTAGACTCTTAAAAGTCTCCTCTTTATTAAGAAGCAGAAGGTGCCACAGTCATAGTGTTAGCCATAGATACAAGAAAAAACCACAACAATAGTTACAGAGCAACCTATTTCTATCCTGCAACAAGCTCATAGCACCTACTATGAGCTAGGAAAAAGGTGGTAAAAATTGGTATGATGTACATTTGCACCACTAGATTGGCTTTTTGTAACATATCCATACAACTAAAAGCTATATTTTCCATTCTTTCTTTCTTTTTTCTTTTCCCAGATCCATCTTTTGGGGTCAACTGGTTCAAATTTTGAGAACAATGAATCTATCAATATAAAATAATTTTGAATATAAATTTCCATGACATGTTCAGAAGAAAAGAACAATAAATTTCCAAAACATGTCACATACTGAACAAGATAGACTCATCCTTCTAGACATATACTTCTCACAACTGGACTTGGTGGATGTCATGGACTGAAGGGATGGATTTAAAGTAGCCATTTGTCAACTAGGACTAGCCTATAGAACTGGTTATGCCCAATTATTTCACCATTATCAGTTATGACACACATATAATTAGGCAATCTCTATCTGGTCAGTGAAGTGTAGAGACGTTTAACAAATGACTTATTAATCTAGGAATGTGAAAAGTTATATCTTTTGATTCATATTTCCAATCTGCTTATATAGGTCGAGACGTAGACCTTTCCTTAATAAGGAGGAGAATTGAAGCAGTTGTGTGTAGCTCTTATGCTAGAGCCAATTTTAATTATTACCAAGAATAGGGAATTATTACCATTATCAATGTTATACTACAACTAGGATGGTTGAAGCCCACACATAGCAGGCAACAATAATTGCATTCCTATAAAAGGCAACCAAGGATGACCTTGTATTTGAATCAAAATAATAAATCCATACATCATAACATTATGAATTCATGGAAAATGTTTCTTTTCTAACAAGGAAATGGACCTCTTCAGAATGAATTTATAGAAAAGGGAAAGAGAGCAATTTGAAAAGGAAGGCATTGATGTTTCCTGAAAATATGCTTTAACTAGATTTGATGGAAAAGCACATGATCATAATGGATTGAGTTCTTACTGAATTTAATCTTCCAAATAGGTCTAAATTTCCCATCAGTTGTTTAATTTAATGAGTTCTAGGATGGTGCTTCTACATGGAGCCATTCAAAAGTTGAACACCATTTGTGGTATTTGTACAAAGAAGGAAGGGGATTCTCAAGAAGGATACATTCTTTTTATGGGTAGACTTGAGAGCCCATTAAATATGTAAATAGGTGGGTTCAAGAATTTACAAAACATCCATAGATGGGTCAACCAAAATTCCATTATGGATTCCATACCACTTCATTTCTAGAGACAATTTATTAGTAGAAACAAAGGTCATGGCCTTCTCCAGAGATCCATTGCCAATTACATGGATTAATGAATTGGGAGACATATTTATTTTTATGGAATTGTTTCTGACTATCTTTGCAGAGCCTCGTATTAAAAAATGGAACTTTTCTTTTTCCATAGTATCATATTCAAGTATCAAGGTCTCTAAACCTGCCCAAGAGCCACAATTTTCCAAGTGTTGTCTTAAAATGTATACCAGTCTCCAGAATCCAGAAGCTGAGAGTGGTCATAATCTATTTTCTATCTATTCATTAGTTGGTCAAGATCATATATTTCTTTGGGTGTTACAAAACCTGGTGTACTTTATTCCACTCAACTTTTGTAGTATTGGTTGCAACCTTTGTTAAGATAAAATAATATGTATAAATGCAACTACATTTTTAATGCAAAAATTTCAGCATAATATTTCTAGTGACCCTAGCCCCTGTGCAACAACATATAAAGGAAGTCAATAACACATGAAATCGACTACACATTTGTTTTCCTCTACTACGTCAAACGTGAAATTTATTGTTTATGAGATTGGAGAGTGCCAAATGAAGAAACACTCAAAGTATTGCAAACCCTCATCTAATAACCTTGCATGTGAGCAGGCAGTAAAAACACCAATAAAGGTGGCATGATCTGGCCTTGATCTGTTGCAATTTGGGAATAAAAAAACAATAACGTATTCACCATGTCTATGAATTCCATATCCCAAAATCATCTCACTCCAGGAGAACACATCTCGACAAACATCAATTTGCGCTAAGCATGTAAGTTTATGCCACATAGTAGTTTTGTTGATGGGCATGCCATTAATATATTAGTAAGAAGAATTTCTTGCTCGCTTGCATTGTCTTTTATGGACACATCAAGTTGTAGTTACAAAGTGAACACTAAAAAGTTGTAGTTACAAAGTGAAAACAAAAGAGACCAATACATTACAAGTAGATTCTAGACCATCTAAAAAGACCCAAGAACACAACTAATTACTTATTATCATGTACTCAACTCCAATAGATACCAATACATTACAAGTAGAGTCTATACCATCTAAAAAAAAACCAAGAACGCCGCTAGGTATTAATTATCATGTACTCAACTCCGATAACCCCAAGGCCTGCAAATAGAATTGTCATTATAAAGATAAAGAGGAGCACAAGTGCTTAGTGAAAATGAAAACTTGAATGTATTGAAAACAACTATACAATACATGTTAGGTCCCTAATGATAACTTAGAAAAGAACATGATTACAAATATTTTCCATTACTTACAACTACAATAAATAGTTGCTCAAAGAAATGTGAAGGTGAAATTTCCTCGTAATAGCTTACCGTGCTTTCCTCTGGATATCCAGACGCTGCCAAAGATTTAAAACTTGTGCTATTAATTTGTCTTTCCAATACCCTCATTTGAATACCCTCCAAACGTTGTGAATAATCTGTGCTACTGCTCAATGGTGCTCTTTTCCACCAAGAAATCGTACATGATTTATAACAGATGGGAGGGTAAAATCGCTAACAGAAATCCCCTTATTCTCTAAAAATCGGACTAACGGAAGAGTGTAGCTTCCCATGCCATGAAATTGGACCGAATTAAACTGTAAACCCTGATTTATGCCCAATGTGAGGGCGAAGTTTCTATAATAAATTCTCATATTTATGGAAATGGGGCGAATGGAAGCTTGTAGCTCCAAATTTCAAGGGCGAAATATATTTTTTTCCTCCCACCCTCATAAAAACACATGGGCTAACCCTCTATACGATTTTTTTTTAAAATAAATTAGGGACGAATAATAAAAGTTTTAAAAAACCACTACAATACAAAAAAATCGCCCAATAAAAATTTGGAACCCCCTTAATTTCACCCATGAGTGAAATTTTGCCCCTAAAATCATCTATGCTCCTAGTTCTGTATGTTGATGATTTGTTGATCACCGGTTGCTCAACTTTAGATATTGTTGCAGTCAAGAGGATTCTACATGACATGTTCTTGATGACGGACATGGGTCCGCTACACTTCTTCCTTGGACTCGAGATCAATCAGGATGCATCAGGCATCAAACTGTCTCAGGCCAAGTATGCACAAGATATCCTTGAGAATTTTCACATGACATACTGCAAGTCTGCCCCAACTCCTTTCCTATCAGGAGTCAAACTTGAGGATGGAGGGGACACTCCACTAGTTGACAACACACTGTATAGACAGTTAGTGGGGATCTTGTTGTATCTCACACACTCAGGACCAGACATCTCCTATGCAGTTGGAGCAATCTCCAGGTTCATGCAGGAGTCGCATGAGCTACATTGGAAGGCTCTAAAGTGTATCCTTCGATACATATAGGGAACCATCACCTTTGGGATTCATTATGCAGCAGACTCTACATTGGACCTCATTGAGTTCACTAATTTTGACTGGGCTGGCAATAACAATGATCGCAAGTCCACATATGGTTACTCACTCAGTCTTGGTTCTGGGCCTATCTGTTGGTCAAGCAAGAAGCAGGTTGCTATTTCTCTATCTTCAGCCGAGGCAGAGTACAGAGGGGTAGTTAACATAATCATTCAGTTTATGTGGCTACAACAGTTTCTCACTAAGTTGGGCATTCAGTTTCATCGGTCTATCGTCATCTGGTGTGACAAGTAGAGCATTTTGAAGTTCTTCAAAGATCTAGTTAAGAGGCAGGGGATGAAGCACATTGAGATCCACATGAAATACATCCGGTACTTAGTACACGATGGGATCATCGACCTATAGTTTCGTTCTTCAGCAGAACAGACTGCAGACATCTGCACCAAGACCTTCACTGAGAAGAAGTTCCATTCTCTACGCAGTCGTCTTTGAGTGAAGGACACAGTTGCCTAGAAACTGTCAGTTCTTCTTTTTACATACATTGTACTTTGAGGGAGGGTTTTTCCCATGAGGTTTTCCCTCTTTCCTCACTTTATTTTAGTGTATCTTTTGTATTTAGGTACCTAATATGGTTGCGTTGCCGGGACCCATTCTTTATTTTCACCGTAGTGATGTTCAGGGAGGTGTTGGAGTTACTTCACACACACCTAAGATTTTTTTTTCCTAAGGTTTTTCCTATGTTTATTAGTCATTATTCAGTCTCCTATATTTTAGAAAGAATATTCCTCTAGGGAGAGTATTCTCCTCAGTTTTCACTTCAGTTTGATCACTTGAGTGGAGTCTAGATGTTACATTGGGATTATGACCATGCAACATTGGGATCATCACCAACTAATGCGCATTGTCCTTAGGATCATCACCAGACTAGCGCATTACTCATGATTCCCTGATCTCCTCCTCACTTCACTCTATTTCAATTGGTTAATTGGAGATTGATAGACTAGTTAACTCAGCTAGGTGGCAGTTCACTCCCGTAACTTACCAAGAGACTAGACTAGGTGGCAGTTTACTCCCGTAACTGCTGGTGTGTGTCCAGATCACTCTAGATCACCACTATGGCACATTGGCTTCTCCTCTAGTGCGCATTGGTTGAGTTATACAGAGTATACCATGTGTAAATTATCATTCATTCATTTGGTTAATGAAAATTCTTTCATTCTTTCTCTCATGTTTCTCTTTTCTTCTATTTTCTCTGCAAATGTGTATGTCAATTCCCAACAAGATCTATTTTGTGTAGGTTCAACACATTAACATACTATAGGTTACAAATTCTATAGTAGATGGAAGTTGCATGCATAACACATTGCATAAGTTACAAATATTATAGCACAGGTTGAGCAGCACCTGCACGCTCACAACTTACAAGTCACAAGGATTCTTTGGAAATTGGACTGTATTACATCCTCCAGGTTGAAAAGTGAAGGTTGAGAGGGAAGAAAATATCAAGGATTCATAAACACTACATGCAACTATCCAGAAAGGTAAGGCTCATTAATATTAAATTGCAATTGCACACATTCTTGCACACTTATTTTCTCATTAAGTTTGGTTTTTGAGAATCCACATTTAAATACCTTTCCACTTGTGTTTTTAATGACTTCCTAAATCTTGATAATAGGAATAAACATGGGTGCGACCAGCCTCTCACAAGCTCTATTTTATTTCATTTTAGAAAACATTAGTAATTTCTATTTAGAAAAACAAATCCAAATTATTTCAGTAAAATTTATTATTTCATTATATTAATAACCATAATTATTTTAAATTTTGCAATCCATAACTTTTATTATTATTTTTATAACAACCATTAATAACTACTTTTTTCTTTTTCCCATAGATTGTAGCTATCTTGATATCATTGCATGCATAATACTTAATGTTTGATCAATTGTTTTTATACTAAAACCAAAACTTAAAACATTTAAATTAAAACCCTTTACTAAACCAAACTACAACAAAATTTTAAAATACCTTAAAAACAAAAATATTTAAAATACCAAAAACATTGACTACCCAAAAATTTATAACCCCACACAAAAAGGAAAAATAGCCTTATTTTTCCGGTCAAAAACCCAACTAAACTAATAATATTCGAGTGACGGAATATTCGCCCATATCAAGAAATTCCAAGAGGGGTTTCTTAACGGAATCTTCCAATAGGAGTTTCTTAAAAATCTTTATCGCTGGACAGAGTTAACGAGTTAGCTGAGTCGTAAAGTAACCGACCAAAGAAGTCAGATAGAAAACAAAAAGCGGTAGTCTAAAAAGTCAGATAAAAAAGCAAAGGAAAACAGATAAAAAGATTTTATGAACCATCTAAAAAGTACGAGGGGAAACAGATCAACGGAATTTTATGAACCATCGAACGAAAATCTAACTAACCGCTCGTTTCTCTCTTGCATCCTGGGCTCCCAGACCCTGCAGCTCAGTCGGAAAACAAAGTTTAAAAAAAACAATGCAATAAGTTGCAGGTCTATAAAACTAGCATAGTAGTTAAATAGTTGTTGGTGAACGTCGAAAGGTTGATAAGATGAAACGAATCCTTAAGAGAATATATTAAATTTTATTATTGATTAACAAATAAATGGTTGAGCTTCATTTATCTGGTGTTAATTATTTAATTTTTGTTAATCACTTACGTGGCAATCAGTTAGCTATCAAAGTAATTTTTAAATATGATTAAATAAATGTAAAAAAGTAAACACATAAACGAATGTCTTTATAATAGCTAGGAAGTTAATGATTGAAATCACAGCCATTTATTTTGTGTGACTATTAAGAATATTCCAGCCATATTTAATGCTGTTCATAGAAAACTTATTAAACACTAAACCCCTATTAAATCTGTCCATTATCAATAGGTGTAAGCCAAAAATATTATAATATATGGCATGTGGCTCTGTCAAAAAGAACCCACAGTCAATGTGCATGTCTATGGAGTCAAAGATCCAGAGTCGTTAGATTCGCTGATCGAAATTGGCATGCGGAGCTCCTTAATTCGTTTGAACATGTAGAGTCTACGACATTGTAGGCTGTCAAACCATGTGTTCTCATTTATTTAGAAAGCGCTGGGAAATAAGCCACTGATAAAATTTTGGAATTATAAATACAATCACCTCCCTCTCACTTCCACAGTTCCACTGAACTATAGTCAAATTTCAAAACCTAGTATTTGGAGCCCTCTCTTTCTCTCTAGTAAGTTGAAAGAAATTAGTGGTTAAATAAATTATTGGGATTGCAGCCACAACATGCTGAGTGACTGCATTGAATAATGGTAATTGTAAGAATTCAAAGACATTGGCATCGGATGCTTTGCCACTGCCCATGGGATTGACAGACAAGGTGTTCGTTGTCGTGTTTTTCGCTTCCTCCTATTTTCTGATGCAGAAATGGAGGGAGAAGATTAGGACTTCAATGCCTCTTCATTTCATCAGCTTTGGAGAGTTGGTGGCCATTCTGGCTCAGCTTGCTTCCTTCATATATTTGCTGGGATTCTTTGGCATCGATTATGTCCAGTATTTCATATATTTGCTGGGATTTTTTGAAATATCAAAACTCATTCATCATAGAAACTTGAATAGATTTTGTTGCAGAAGCCAAACAGGTATGTATTGCAATTTTGCAGAATTACAGACTCGACTTCCGATAATAACACATTTTAGGATACATCAGACCTGAGAAGAATATAACTTGACCTCAGGAATTATCCAGAAATCCTTCGGCTTCTGGTGCTATTAGGAATACCCTGGACTTTAACATCCCTATAAGTCCTACCACTTTAGTTCACAGAAGCATATTCACCGGAATGTTGCAACTGAGCATGCTACCGGACTTACTACAGAAAGACTCAGAACTCAGACATAAGGGAGCTTAGAAGACTGACTCAAGACTCGGACTAAAACTCTATATCCAAAATGGGTGACCTTCTCTCTTATTTATAACAATTTTCGGAGACAGACTGACAATTGGACAAACAAAACACATAGGAATCGTTCTGATAGAATTGACTCTCATTTTTCGTAAATTTCCTGAATTGCTAGTCAAACCAGGTCAAAAGTTAGAGAAGTGCTCTGAGTTTCAGAAATTCATCGTATAAAAAGACAAATTTTGGAGGATAGACCTGTTCACTAATCAAATTCCATAGTACCATATTTGTCTGGATATTTACAAGTGTTCCACATTTTTGAGAATAATTTACGGATGACAATAGGTCAATTTTGAAATATCTGTACAACAACTTTAGTTTTTACAAGCCACTGGAAATGACATGAAATACAAGCATCTGTTGTTCGTTCATGATTTGCAAGGAACTGCATGTGCTGCAAATTCTCTTTTTATGATAGTAGCGTCCACAGTGCTTCGGTTGATTCCAAAAGTGTCCCACCAATCTTTTAACCATTCTGGAGGAAAACTGTGGGTTAGAATGGACATTGCCAAATTTTATCATAGTGAAATAGGTCTTTGTATAGTTATCTTTTCTCTTTGTACTGAATATAGTCATAATCAGTTTCGGGGAATTTAAAAACTGGAATTTTTGGTAGGCCATTGGGGGATATGCTCAAGGACGGTTTAGGCTGTAATATTCATATTCAAGTCCTCTCAATGAGCTGGATTCTTGTTCTATGAATTGGATGTCACTAAAAATGTTGGTCAAGACATGGCAAGCATTTATGGATATTTTTAGTGATCTATTGTATTGGGTATGGTAATAGTGGAGCTAGATATTTTTAGTGATCTTTCATAGATTGTATTGGGTATGGTAATAGTGGAGCTAGGATTTTTTTGCACTTCATGGACCAAATGTACTAATGCAGATGATGGCTAGAGATTAATATCTAGTACTTGAGTACACCTTAGTTTCCAGGTGGGTCTCTAACTGGTTTGATACGAATACAAATCCATATCATCTGATACTTCTCTGAGAGTTTCTTGATTTTATTTCTATTCAGTGAAAATAACCATACACTGAGCAAGATCACTGGATCACACTCGCTTGGCCACATTTGTTTGTAATCACGCTCACTTTTTTCTGCAAATGTTCTTGACTTAGGAAGTCAAGAATATTATTCTCATTTTCTTTGATATGCTCAATATCAAAGTCAAAATTGGAGAACAAAGCTTGCCATCTTGCAAATTTAGCATCACTTTCCTTTTTTACTTCTTTGTTCAATACTTTGTTGATTGCAACATCAGTTCTTAACCAAAAAAAATGTTTATAAAAAATATTTCAAACTTGTTGATAGCATTTAATGCTCTTTTGATTTCTTTATCTAAAGTAGAGTAATTCTGCTATGTTTTTTCCCATGTTCCTGATGCAAACTGAATTATCTATTCTTTGTTCTTCTTGCCATTTTTTCAAACCTATTTCAGAACTGCTTCCCACCCTAGATTACTTGCATCAGTTTCAACTATTTTTTTTCTTCAGATTATCATCAGCAACATACAAAATAGTAAGGGTTTTTACATTTTTCTTGATATTTTGTATCATGGTGATGGTTCCTTCTTTAATCTGTCATTCAAAATATTTTTGTCTTTGGCGCAATCTTTGTAGAAATGGCTGACATAATTTAAGCTTACCAGAAATTCCTGCAACTCAGTTTTGTCTGTAATTTTGTCTGGGAATTTTTCAGCAAACTCAACTGCATGTTGTTGTAATGTCAACTGGCCATTAGCAATAGGATGACTGAGGAAATTGAAACTGGCCTTAAATAATTCCATTCTCTTCTTTGAAACAACCAGTCCAGCTTTCTTGATGACTTGCAGAAATACTCTCAAATGCTTAAAATGTTGTTCAATGGAATTAGAAAAGACTAAGATGTCATCAATATATACAATCATCCAATCAAAATATTGTTTAAGAGTATTGTCCATTATTCTCTGAAACTTGGCTAGGGAATTTTTTTAACCAAATGGCATCATATTCCACTCATAATGTCCTACAGGGACACTAAAGAAAGTTTTAAATGTATCCTCTTCTTTCACTATTACTTGCCAAAATCCTGATTTAAAGTCAAATTTTGAAAATATTTGTGCTCCTGCAATCCTATTCACAAGACTGGACTTATGGGGAATAGGATAAGTATCATCAACAAGTACTTTGTTCAGAGGCTTATAGTTAATGACTAATTTGGGAACACCTTTGATTTGCTCTGAATGTTTATTGACATAGAACCGATAGCAATTCCATGGACTGGTCGAATGTCTAATCAATCTTTTTTTTTTAGCAATCCCTGGACTTCTTCTTCACAAAGCTTCTGATACTCTCTATTCATTGGGATAGCTCTACTTTTGCAGGGTTTTCCATCATATATTTATTTGTAAGGAAGTTCAATAACATATTGAGCTTTGTCCCAAAAAGTTGTGGGATTTTCAGAGCACATTGTTTGCTCGAACTGATGTTGGAGTTCATTTATATCTTCTTGTGTTTTTGGGTTCTTGAGTTGATCTTCAATTCTCACACTACCTTTTTCTCCTTCCATCATTTGCACTATTTGTTGTTCTATTTTGGTTTTCCATTCATAGAAAGATATCCAACTATCTTTCTGTTGCATGTATTCTTGACATTGCTTAGCCAATCTTTTCTTAGATCATCATTTGATACATAAACATTAAATTATGTAGTTTGTGGATGAGCGAAGAGATCCCAGTTTAACATGTTTTTCATCCATTCACTATTTACTTGCCACTTGAAACATCCTCTCATTAGACTAAGGAATTTATGAATTTCAAGGATAGAGGGTTTCTTAGTGCCTGGAGGTAGAGGATTATTAAAATGACAATCAAGAATAATGGCATCTGATTTCTCTAGATATCCTAAGCCATATCTTGGTGTACTAGGAGGACGAAAATAACTAAATATTTATTTCAACCTGGGATCATCTGTTTCTAGCTCAGGAATTGAGTGCAACATTAGGATGTGATCATCATGAGGAAACCTAATATCAGTGCAATTTAGATGTGGACATACATATTTAGATGTTGAAGGTGGTGGAAAGTCTGTTCTTGGATTATGGTTTTCATGCTCGGGGTTACAAACATTTGGTTGATTGGAAACAAAAACGTGACATTGAGGACATTGAATAGGGATAGGAGAGGGTGAAAGAGTAAATACAGGATCACATAGACAACGTATAGGGTGTTTAAAAGAGGTGTCCAAGTGAAAATTTACAAGATCGTCACCACGCTTGGCTGTTAAATTCTAAAGAAGGACAAGATGTGAATAGTCCTTGCATTTAACATATAAAGATGAATCACCAAAAGATCATGCAAGAAGTTGTAATGAAGGATGGGTACATGGAAATCTGGAGGATAAGGAATGGGAAGGGGGAAAATAAATGATGGCAAAAGAGTTAGATTCTTGGATATGGGAAGATGTAATAGCATGTTGTTTTGGAGTTTTAGGTACATCAAAAACCCAATGAGAGGGAAAAGAAAGGTGTTCCCATTTTATCGGTTGGTGTTCAACTTTTTGGTTTAGGGGATCAATAAGGACAAGAGTACTAGACTGAGAGTCATTGCTAGGATGGTGCAAAACTGTTGGATACATAGTATTTGTGTGACGAAAACATCCACGTGTTTGGATAGATATATTAGTTATGCGACTTTGCATATCAAATCCAATGGTCTTAATTTTCAATTTTAGTATATCCCCTAAGTTTTCCTCAAATGAGTAGATGGAAAAGTTTGGAAAACAATCAAACCAAACAGGACCATTAGAAAATGGAGAAAAAATCCCACCGAAGAGGTAGTCTGTAAATTTGTTATGGGTTAAGTCATGGGCAATGCAGAGTACATAAACATCAATCCATTTATGGACAAGAGCATTAATACCTACTCAGATACATCCCAAATGTAAATATTGTGTGTGGTGATTCTTGGCTTCAGCTTGGATTTGTTTTGGGTCAAGCAAGGTGATAGTTTGAGTAGTATCACAATTATTTTGAACTTGGGATACTAACTCTTTAATGATTACTCAACTAACATCTTTGAGATGGAACATACTTAAATTAGAATGAACCTAACTACTTGGTATGTTTGGTAGTTTCCAAGCACCTTGGGGATGTGTTTCAACTACTTCAATATTAGATTTGTTTAATGAAGAAGTAGAACATTCATTAAACATATTTTGTAAGACAGAAGAATGTTCTTCAACATTATTAACTTCTTTTGTAATGTCCCTTTCCAAATAGGAGCTCCAGAAGAGGAGGCTTAATGGTCTAAACCACCCTGTTAGACTATAGCCAGGGCCAAAGAGGGGTAAACAGGGTTACTAGAGGTCACTCCAGTCACAGGTGTTATATTCAGAAAGTGACATTGAGCTAACAAGAGTTAACAGCGCTTTACTAGAGGTCACCCCAATCACATATATTATATTCAGAAAGTGACATTGAGCTAACAAGAGTTAACAACGCTTTACTAGAGGTCACCCCAGTCATAGGTGTTATATTCGGAAAGTGACATTGAGCTAACAAGAGTTAACAACGCTTTTAAGTCATTATGAGCTAAAA
>ML797184.1:198493-224523 GCA_009831015.1 Picea engelmannii | reverse complement strand
ATTGAATGATAGATTTGCATGCTTCTATTTCTGATTTCCCTTTCATACACATTATTTTATAAGAAACATACATTATGTCAATGACTTGTCTAATCTGACCTAATGACATTCCATCAATGTTCCACTTAGAATACCATTCTTCTACAATGGATTGGACTTTTGGCAATTTCACTTTCCCATATAAGTCAGGAGTAGGTATTCTGGACATGTTGTGAGGCAATGGTTCTCTAGTAGTCAGGACATGTGGGAGATGTATGGATGAAACTATAGAATGTTCAGAAATATACGAGGGTTTACTTATTTCTTCATTTGGGAAGTGGAATGGAAATTTCTTTGTAATTTCAGTCTCAATGGGGATAACAACACGGGATGTAATGCTTGAGACATGCTGAGGAAATAAATGAGATAATGGAATATTTTTGTCAAGATTTTGTTTTGAAGGGACACCCTTATGGATTTTCTTCACTGTGGATATGATTTTATCATCCTTTTCATCCACATTTGTGATTTGTTTTGCTACTGAGATAAATCCTTGACCTAATCCTTCTTTTAATTCTTCATCTCTTTTTTCAGCAGCATCCTTTTCTTCTTTCCTACAACATCTCTAATCTTTGAAATTCTTTGGTTTAGAGTATTTATAGACGAACTAATATTATTGGCTAAGACTTGAAGCTCGTTTGTGTGTCTCTAGCATAGTCATTAGTGACAAATGTATATGATGGCATGCCTAAGAGGGCCACATTTGTCAAGTTGACTTGTTTGTCAAGTTGACTTGTTCCGAGAGATTATTTGTGATTCTTCCCTCACTAACATAAGTGGGATTGCTTTAGATTGTCTATTTTCTTCTTCTAGGACTATGCCTCTAAAAGGGGGAAAATTAGATGTAGACTCAATACCTTGGCCATATAAACTCCTCCATTTATGCCTTGGGCTTTCTACTTCAGAAATATACTTTTTGAAGAAATACACCAAATACTTCAGTAATAAACAAGGTTTTATCTAAATGTTTTTGCAACTTACATGGCCAAAACCCATAAAAATAAAACTCTTATTCATCAAATAAAACTATAACTTCTTATCGAGTTCCTTCAAATTGTAATAACTTCCTATTGAGTTTCTAAAAAACTGATCAAGTTTGTCGGACTATTTACTTACTCCCTGTGACTAATAACAATGATTCAAGTGTTGACTCTTCCCTGTTGATCTGAGATACTCTTAGTACCAACAATTTTATGGGTATTAACTCTTTCTTGTTGATTCCTTCAGAATGAGTTTCCTGACATGGATGTTATCAGTGTGTCTGGTGAGTACGTCTATGCAATTCGGACTGGTATTTGGCTCTTGGGTTATCCCTGTTTTGAGTTTTGTAGACTCTTTGTTCCCACTGCATTAGTTACTTTATGGTTTTTTGTTTTTTGCTGTGTTGGGCTTTTTGTTTAATGTCAAATTTTTGGCCCTTGGTCAGGAAATTTCTGTGCTGACAAGAAACCCACAGCTGTGAACTGGATTAAAGGGCGTGGGAAATCAGTAGCGTGTGAGGCTGTCATCACCGAGGTTGTTGTTCGCAAGGTCTTGAAGACTACAGTTCCAGCTTTTTTGGAACTGAACATGCTCAAGAACTTAACTAAATCTTCACTAGCTGGTGCCATGGGGGGGTTCAATGCCCATGCGTCCAATATTGTCTCCGCTATATTTATTGCAACCGGCCAAGATCCTGCCCAAAACGTTGAGAGCTCTCATTGCATTACACTGATGGAGGCCTCCAATGGTGGCAAGGCTCTACATATATCAGTCACAATGCCTTGTATTGAGGTAAGGAAATATGTTGTTAAGGAAATTGAACAATATTATAGAAAGAACTCTAGTTAAACTTATAAAGAGAATCTTAATGTGCGTAGCTGGATTATGTTGAAAGATGGATGTAAATTGTAATCCCTGATGGTGATTTTGAGCTTGCATTTAAATCAGAGTTGGTGTATTCATGACTTATGGGATGCTTATGTCTGGGGAGGACTTTGATTTCTATAGCTAGACCATCTTTTGAGTAGTCAAGAAGGATCGGAGAGAAACTGATTACTCCCCTTCAGCCTCTTTCCAAATTATTATGAATGTGGACATATCTGTATTCATTGCTTGCTTGCAGGTGGGAACTGTACGAGGAGGAACACAGTTGGCTTCACAAGATGCTTGCTTGAATTTGCTCGGAGTGAAAGGAGCAAATGTGCAATCCCCTGTTGCAAATGCTCAGAGTTTGGCCAGAATCGTCGCAGGCGCAGTTTTGGCCGGAGAGCTGTCCCTGATGTCTGCTTTGGCTGCAGGCCAGCTTGTTAAGAGCCATATGAAGTAGAACAGATCAAACAAGGATATCAAAGCAACCTTCTAAGTCCTTATGGTCTATAGAACCCAAGAAAGTCAGCATTGATCTTCTTGAAAACGTTTGCTATAGCCCCATAGCTTGTGAAAGTTGGTGAAGCTTGCTAAATCTGTCCTTCTGGATGCTATTATGTCTTAGCAATAGTTCCTAGAATCCACAATCTCTGGAAAAAGGTTTGATTTGGGTAAAGGATGTACAGGAAATAAGATTGTATATGAAAGAAAAAAAAATTGGACGTGGATTAAGGATGTATAGGAAAGAAGATTGTGTATAAAAGTATTATTGTCAATTTATGTTGTCCCATTCATAGCACTCAATTGTCTATAGCATTACCTATCCCGATAGGCACACAACTCATCAAAATAGGTTTCGAAACCGTGGATGTTAGACTTGAAAATAAAATATTCTAAAATGTTGAAAGCTTTAAGGTGCAGCCTTTGTATCTCACCCCAACACTCTTGTCTTCTACCCCAACACTCTTGTCTTCTGATAACAAAAATATTTTAAAAAGAGATGGATATTAGATTTTCATAAAATGGTATGTATGATGGTATAAACAAGGGAAATAGTTGGAAAGCAACTAACCTCTGTCTTTGCATGATTCGAAAAACATAAGTTGAGGCATGATTAGAAAAGCATAAGTTGACATAATAGAATGTTGTAATTGTGCTCTATTTAAATAAGTTGACATAATAGAATGTTGTAATTGTGCTCTATTTAAATAAGATTTAAAGTTATTAAATCTTATTGACACAAAGGTAATGAAGGCTATCTCCAAATGTGTATGAAATGTGTATGAGTTGATGGGTGTCCTACTTTGCAAGAGAATAGGTTCAAAAATAATTGTGAATAGTTGAAATAAACAGCCTTTGTTAAAAAGCTGCAATGGAAATAGCTGCAAAGCAGCTAGTCCCTGCCTCTGCATATTCGAAAAGCATAAGTTGAGGCATGATTCGAAAAGCATAAGTTAACATAATAAAATGTTGTAATTATGCTCTATTTAAATAAGTTAACATAATAGAATGTTGTAATTGTGTTCTATTTAAATAAGATTTAAAGTTAATAAATCTTATTGACACAAAGGTAATGAATGCTATCTCCAAATGTGTATGAAATGTATATGAGTTGATGGGTGTCCTACTTTACAAGAAAATTGGTTCAAAAATAATTGTGAATAGTTGAAATAAACAACTTTTGTTAAAAAAACATATAAATATGATAAAAAGTAATGAAAGTTTATAATTAACATTTTAAGTATTGTGCTTTGAACGCTAAGTATTGTGCTTTGAGCGCAAGATCTTAGACCATCAAGGTGCATCTTAAAATCCAACTAACTGCACATTATAGAAAAAGGCCAAACCAAAATTAAAATGCAACACATCCTACGAATCCAGTACAGTTGACTTTGCACTATTAAGAATCAATCATGATCAAAGAACTCGTCTAACCATCAGTTTCCTGGCATGCCATGCAAAAAGAAACAAACTATTAATAAGCTAAGTGCCATTATGTCTAGAAAATTCAATAGAATATTTTCGTGACTATTTGCATCTTAACATATTTAAATTAAGGACAGTAGCAAGCATGTATAAAATAAGATAATTTTATAGAATCTTGATTTTTTTTTTTAATTTATTCAAATTTTTTATTTACTTTGTAAAATTACTTAACCAATGTTTTTATAATAAAATTTAAGTTAAAGAAATTTACTGTTATTAACTTGAATAATGTTTTACTTATTAGCTTGAATAATGTGAAAAAAAAATAAAAAAAATAAATAAATAAAATAATTCAAATTAAAAAAACTTATTATTATTACTTCGAATAAGGTTAAAGTGTTACTCTTCCCTTCTTAAATGCACACTACACAAAATTAAATATATATATAAAAAAAATTATAATTATACAAACAGACTATACATAATAAAATAGACAAGAACTACGTCGGTTCCTTTCCACATAATATGAAGACAAGGCTCACTTTGAGAAAGGAACGAAGCGCAAATGATGGTTTTATGATAAAAACTGTCATAACATGTTCCCGGGGCAGAGAATGTTCATTAAGAATGAAAACCAAAGAAATATGAAAAATGAATATACGTTGGTACACTATATAGCAATTAACAGGTATGTGCAATTTACTGCAAAAGTAGTATGCATAACCACAAGTCTAAGATAATTTGTTTCTACAGTTTAGAAGCAATAGTTCATAATAGTCCAGAAAAATGTCCTAGAGATTCATTGTCAACCGTACTAACTAAACAACAGACTAACTTTGATCAAGAAAGTCATCACTCTAATATACGAAAACTGCAAGAAAAGAGAAGTCAAATACCCTGAAAAAACTATCCTGATTAGTTTCAAACAAAACATTGAAACTGTTATCAACACCCACAATAAAACTCACTGGGCTTTCAGGCCCATTGGTTGAGATTGATCCCAACCTGTTGTTGCTGGTTTTACTGGTAATTCAAAGGCCTTCTGAATAACATAATGTGTGGCTTAGGGCGATGAATGGCATAGTGCACCCATCCACGAGACTGTTGAACTCCAATGGATTGCCATTCGTTCTAACCAAAAACAATATCAATTTGGCAAAAAAAGTCAAAATTTATGCTAAAACACAGATGCATTGCATTGAAAATAGCAACTGAGAACAAAAATGTGCTACTTACCTAATTGAGAAGTCGGTTCTTGGGAAGTAATTTGGAGTGGCCATAGCGATTGGCCATGATTGTGCATGTATTGGAGTGGGGGACGAGAAGCCTGCATTTTGTAGCTGAAAATCCAACATTCCACACAGTATCAGAAGAGTTTGTATCACAAATTGACCTGCATACTCTAAATGCAATACCATCAATCTGTAACAAAAAAGAAGAAGCATCGCCCATGTGCATGGTTGCTTGTTGAAGCAACCTGTGACAGAAACATTGGGCTTATTCTCAAGATATATGGCTGGCCCAAAAACATTGGAAGCCGTGACCCCGTCCTATGACTTGAAAGCCACCCTCAGACAACTACATGAAGCCCAAACAGGAGAACAGGGAGTTGTGTTTTCGTTGTACAACAGTACAACGTACAACATATGCTCTTCTCTGGAGCAAATATTGCACCTGCGACAAGTACAAGGATAGTTGAAACTCTTTGGTGCATAAATCCTTGTTCTGAAGGTGCACCCTGCAGATCGATATACTAGAAGAATCCCATATTTTTCCTTTTTCTTTGTTTCAAGAATGTTAATGGATGGACTCATAAGAGAGCTTATGGATGGACTCAGAGGAGAGGAGAGTTGGTTGTAGCTTAATTTGATGCTAGTGATTGTGCATGGAGATCCATGCATATCGCCACGGGTCTTCCAATTACAAATATCTCAAATTTTCTTTTCAAAATTATTTTGTGTAATTTGAAAAATATCTGAAAATAATACCCCTCACTTCCAGGGGTATTATGTTCCATCACTGATATATAAACGAATAAAAAAATCAAAATATAAATTTGTAATAATTAAAAAATCTGTTTTTTAATTAAAAATAATAAAATAATAATTTGTTTTTGGTAAACTTTGGTTATGGTTTAGTTATAGTTATAAAACTGTTTGCAAAAGGCATCAACTTACATAACGAAATGCACCTACTGAATGATATAGTTCCTCACTAGAGGCAGGGACTAATAAAGTGTGACAAAATTAATATGAATATAATGGAAGATATTGTTAACAATGAAAACATTATAATAAGTTAATAGCAAAAAGAATTTAAAAAAATAATGGCAATTTATATAGATCAGATGTATATATGGATTTAATGATAACAATAATAATAAAAAAATTAAGGTCATTGTTTAAACATACATCAAATTATGTATGAGATTCCTTTGTTAACAATAATAATAAAAAATTAAGGTCATGGTTTAAATATACACCAGATTAGTCTAAATATACACCAGATTATGTATGAGATTAATTTGTTTGTGGGATTACGATGATTGATTAAGTCTATAGACATGTACATACTCTACCCCCTCCTAGATTCGAACCTGACACCTCCTAGGAGGAAATAAAAACAAAGTGTATAAACATATTTTCATCATAGAACCCTTGATTTATAGTGAACCATGTATGGTGGTCCAATTCTAAAAAAAGAGGAATTATTATGGATGGTTACTCAAGTAGTCTAGTAGATTATTATGTTTGTGATGACCTGACAATATCTTAGACATGGGTGATTTTAGGGGCAAAATTTTGCTCAGGGGCGTAATTAAAGGGGTTCCAAATTTTTATTGGGCGATTTTTTTTTTATATTGGAGTGTTTTTTAAACTTTTATTTTTCGTCCCTAATTTATTTCAAAAAAAAAATAGTATAGAGGGTTAGCCCAGGTTTTTATGAGGGAGAGAAGAAAAAAAAGTGTATTTCGCTTCTACATTTTGGAGCTCCAAGCTTCCATTTGCCCCATTTCCATAAATACGAAAATTTTTGGTAGCGAATTCACCCTCACATTGGGTATAAATCATGGTTTACGGTTTAATCTGATCCAATTTTGTGGTATGGGAAGCTACACTTTTCTATTCGCCCGATTTCCAAAGAATAGGGGGATTTTTGTTAGTGATTTCACCCTCCCATATGCTATAAATCGTGTACTATTTCTTTGTCAACAAGCATAGCGTTTGGAGGGTATTCAGATGAGGCCCAAGGGTATTAGAAAGACAAAGCAATAATCAATTATCAATAGCACAATTTTTGAATATTTGGCACAACGTTTGGATATCCAGACTCCAGAGGAAAGCACGGTACACTATTTCGATGAAATTGTAACTTCATATTTCTTTGATAAATTGTTTATTATGGCTGTAAGTAATGTAAAATATTTTTAATCATGTTGTTGTGGGCTTGTGTTATTGAACTCAAGTAGTAGGGAGGAGAATTGAAATCAGTGAAACTCATATAGTTCATGTGTTGATATCGAAACTATTTAACATCATTTTATCTTAAACCTTGCACTATGGGAAAATACAAGGAAGAAAACCTCTTCTTGTTTATTCATTTACAATGCTTTATGTTGTATACACTCACCTATACAAAGCATTACATGCAAAGTTTTGCAATTTTAGTGAAATTTCAATAGTTTTTGCACAAAATTTCTCTGCAAGTATTTGCTAACAAGTAACCTTTCATTTAAGAAGGTAATTTCTACACCAAACAACTTCAAACCTTAAGAGATCAGAAGGTATGAGTTTTGACATGAAATACTGCATCTGTCCATTACATGCCTACAAGGAAAATAGTAACAAGGTTTCACTAAGAACATCTTACCTACAATAAGGGCATTTGGAATTTTTGCATCCAAAACCTTTGCAGATGATTATCCTAGAGTATTGTGACAATCCACCCTCCTTGAATTACTTTACCCCAAAGAAATTGTAGTGTTGGTTTTTGTAGAATATATTGGACTTCCCATGTCACCTTTTCTACTGGTAGATCTTTCCATTGGACGAGGAAATTTGATAATACCTACAACACCTATGGAAATAAAATGAGCATACTCATTACTCAATCAACCTGGCAACCGATCACTACATAAATAGAGTTATTTCTTCTATCTTGTTGTAGTGCACATGGAAGTTCTTGGACTCAAGTAGTAGAATTCGGATGGCCCTTCCCATCATAACATTTCAATTGATGTTGACACAATGAATCTCCAAATGTGAAATAATAATTATTAGACAACTAACCTTAAGTATTCCACTGTTATGGTAACTATGCTTCCTCCCTATGATGGTCCTTTATGCATTCCACTACATATACCTAAGCTGCTAGAGAAACATCCTTCAATTGGTGCCTGAAGATCCTTTGTGAATAATGACGCACAATCCTTATTCTAGTGTTGCTTGAGACAATTACATCATTATATATTTGGAAGAATCCCCTAGTGTTATCTCTACATTAGAGGTAGTGAAAAATTGTCTTTCACAGCATAATGCCTTGTTGAATTCCATTGGTGGTATTGACCCTTTGATGGGATTTATGGGCTTGTGTTATTGAACTCATGTAGTGGGGAGGAGAATTGAAATCAGTGAAACTCATATAGTTCATGTGTTGATATTGAAACTATGTAACATCCTTTTATCTTAAACCTTGCACTCTGGGAAAATACAATGAAGAAAACCTCTTCTTGTTTATCCATTTAAAATGTTGTATGTCGTATGTATGTGTTTTTGTTTCCAGGAATTAAAATCTTATGGACTAATATAATCAAGACTCTTGCTACTGCAACCATAGCCCAGTGGTTTTGATTTTGGGAGTTTCAATATCAAAAACACATACACCATATTTGTTAGGTGCCCAAGTTCTAGCCCCAACAATGTCCTGGAAAAATAGGGCCACTCTAAACAAATTAGTGACCATGGAAATGGAGATGTACGGAAAATTGTAAGCAACTAGTACATACCTCCCAAACCATGGTGAGTTCATATGGGTGCCTAATAAGCACATAATTACATCATCTTGAAATAAAAAAACAAGTTCTAGCATGGTTGTGGGCATATACATTGGAAATCAAGGCACCATGGGTGTTATTTTGTTGGTCCTAGCGACCCACATAATCCTACAAATCGGCTCCAAACACTATTTATTGCACAAATGACAAACATACACTCACCTATATAGAGCATTACATGCAAAATATTTTCTGAATAACTCTTTATCTCAAGGTACTCAATTAAATTTCCACTACATAAATATTACCCCCACCTTTTTCTGACTGTGTTTGTTCCTTTGGCTGCTTACATATCTTTCCATTTTTTCTATCGAGGATTCATTTCTTTGAGAAATTCAATGGATATGGTAATGGAACTTAAAAAGGAACAATGGTGAGCCCATACTCACAAGCTATGACTGTTTTTAAAAAAAAATTATTATGTTTTTCTATATTTTTGACTATTCAAATGGATATGTCTACACAATTCTAGTAAGAAAAATGCTAGTTGTGTAGTCACGAGATAAGTCACTTGATTGTGTATGAATCCTTGTCCTATACTAGGACTGATTGGTCAAATAAAGATTTCTATATTAGTCTTATTGATCACTTTTGGTTACCACTGAAAGTAATTTATTTCTTCATTAATAGTATATAAAATTTCCATAATATGCATAGGCATTAAGAATAGTTGGTTAAGTTCAAAACAAGTGTATTAAACTAACAGGTCCTCTTCTCCTTGTTTCATATTCTCAACAGAGAAAATCTCAATGAGTGCTAAGTGGACTATTCAAATCATGAGAATTATTGGTCAGTTGCGACTAATACTCATGGATATGGGTCATAGATGAATCACTTACACTATGCAGTTAATCCCAAAAATGATATCTAATATGTTGCACTGCGGAAGCCCCTCTATGCTTAAATAATAAGAGTGAAGGGATCTCTAACCGGATAGTTCATAAGACACAATACTTGCTAAGGTTTTGCAAATGGGGTAGCAAGCTAAGTGGGTTTGATTGTGGAGAAAACTCCACAGTTAAGCGTGCTTGAGCCAAAGGCGTCTTGGGATGGGTGACCACCTGGAAAGTCCTGGTTACCGTGTGCAAGTCCTGGAAGTGATGATTGATGCTATGTGATTCATTTCGCTGGTTTCAATCCCATTTCTTCACCCCTGTGAGCATCACCCGATGCAATGAGTGCTACGTGGACTATTCAAATCATGAGAATTATTGGTCAGTTGCAACTAATACTCATGGATATGGGTCATAGATTAATGGCTTAGACTACACAGTTAATCTCGAAAATGATATCTAATATGTTGCACCGCGGAAGCCCCTTTATGCTTAAATAATAAGAGTGAAGGGAGCTCTAACTGGATAGTTCATAAGACACAATACTTGCTAAGGTTTTGCAAATGGGGTAGCAAGCTAAGTGGGTTTGATTGTGGGGAAAACTCCACAGTTAAGCGCGCTTGAGCCAGAGGCGTCTTGGGATGGGTGACCACCTGGGAAGTCCTGGTTACTGGGTGCAAGTCCTAGAAGTGATGATTGATGCTATGTGATTCATTTCGCTAGTTTCAATCCCATTTCTTCACCCCTATGAGCATCACCCGATGCAATGAGTGCTATGTGGACTATTCAAATCATGAGAATTATTGGTCAGTTGGGACTAATACTCATGGATATGGGTCATAGATTAATGACTTACACTACACAGTTAATCCCGAAAATGATATCTAATATGTTGCATTGCAGAAGCCCCTCTATGCTTAAATAATAAGAGTGAAGGGAGCTCTAACTGGATAGTTCATAAGGCACAATACTTGATAAGGTTTTGCAAATGGGGTAGCAAGATAAGTGGGCTTGATTGTGGGGAAAACTCCACAGTTAAGTGCGCTTGAGCCAGAGACGTCTTGGGATGGGTGACCACCTGGGAAGTCCTAGTTACCGGGTGCAAGCCCCGAAAGTGATGATTGATGTTATGTGTTTCATTTCGCTGGTTTCAATCCTATTTCTTCACCCCTGTGAGCATCACCCGATGAAATGAGTGCTAAGTGGACTATTCAAATCATGAGAATTATTGGTCAGTTGTGACTAATACTCATGGATATGGGTCATAGATTAATGACTTACACTACCCAGTTAATCCCGAAAATAATATCTAATATGTTGCACTGCGGAATCATGAGAATTATTGGTTAGTTGAGACTAATACTCATGGATATGGGTCATAGATTAATGACTTACACTACGTAGTTAATCTCGAAAATGATATACAATATGTTGCACTGCGGAAGCCCCTCTATTCTTAGAGAAAATCTATTCTACTTAGTAATCCTCAAGATATGTCAAACTTTTTGAAAGAGCATGGCATTATTAATTATCTAAACAACCTTCCTCTTTGGAGTTTGCAAGATGGTTACCAAAATATGAAACACTAAAGTTGAGTTGGATACAATTTATTGGAATACTGATCTCAATTTTCATGAATAGTCTCTATACTTTACGACCTTGGATCGGTGTTCAAAGTCAAGTATCCAAACTTCAGAAACTGGTAAACAGGAACCACAAACCGATGTTCCCGAATACCACAAGTTGTGTTCCTTCTTTAATAGGTTGCTGAAGTGGAAGTGTTGATGCCTCCAAACTCATATCTTTTTGATGGGGTCAAAATTTAAACCCTATAAAATAGATGGTCTGAAACTTTGGTTTTGCAGTCATAAAAACTTGGTGATGCCACCAGCTAATGTCTTAGATATGTTGATAAACCCATAAAAAATGTTGGGAAAGAAAGGGTGAACTGAAAAATTCCATGCCAACAAATTCTCTGAATCAAATGCTTGAAGTGACCCCTCTTAGGAAACCCTAAATAAAGAGAAAAATCCAAAAACCCTAGATCCACAATCCTTAGGGAAATACCTTTAGCCATAATCTTCGGATCTGTTGTAAAGAAGATGATCAGAAACCCCGGTTCAAAAAAACTTGGTGATGCCCATAGGCTAAAAGAATAAGTCACTTGTATATGAGAGAAATAGCTCATGTTGATGTTACAAACAAGTCTTGAGTCTATATTTATACTCAACCCAAGAGGTATGGTGTCCTTTCCAAGAGGAGTTATGGGCTCACATAATGACAAGTTGGGTCTTAACTAGTTAGGAATATAATAAATGAGTGTTGAGCCCAACCCTAGAAACACACTAAAATGATTACAAAGTGAGTCCATGACCGTATTATGTATGTGAAGATTACACCATTATTGCAACACTTTCTATGATTTTATTGGTGTCGCATGTTTGTCTTCTGGGTGTTCCTTCTTTGATTTTGCTAGTGTTTGTCATCAGTCTGTCTAAGGTTTGACTATCGTTCTTCGTGTTGCAAGGTTTTTTTTGCATACATTGTTTCAGGGCTCAATGCCCACCAAGTTTTTGAGACTCGGTCATCAACATGGCGATGCCTTGTCTCAACCACTAGACCAAAAACTAATGGGCAAACTAAACAACTATTAAAATATATTATGTTACAAGAGTGTTTTAAATGAAATATGGTGACACAATAAATAAGGGATAGTGATACCAATATATAATAGATCTTTTTCTTAGCAATTCACATAAAATAAATGATTTTGTAAAGAAAACTGATATCCAAATGGATATTTGTATTTTGGCACTTTATCTCACTGAAGTTTTTATAAATGAAGATTGCAGACAAGCATGATTTCTTAATTTTTGAAGATAGGAAGTTTGCTGACATTGGAAATACAATGACCATGCAATACAAAGGGTAAGTAATAGCCGTGTTGACACACATTCTAATTGACATGTTTCTTTCATGGGTCATACCGAAAGGTGGTTAGGTTTTCTTGGAGAGTTGACTGGTAGTGGACTATTCTCTGTTACACTGGGAAAACATAAAAATGGTTTCAATCTATGCAGAGGAATTTTCAAAATTGTAGAGTGGGAAAATGTTGTAAATGCACATGTTATTCAGGTCCTGGCATAGTGGAACCTGGTTGAAACTGAAGGTACAGTTTTTTATTTCTATTTCACATGTTTTAAGCATATTGTTTTTAAATGGCTAAGGCATTAGTATTTTAGAATTGACTTGAGTGTTGACATTGTCCAACGATTACCACATGGAAGGGGTCTACTGCTACTTGCAGAAATGAGCTCTGCTAGAACTCTTGCCAAGGGTGAATATAAATCTGCTGCAGTAAAGATTGCCTCTGACCATCCTGATTTTGTAATTGGGTTCATATCCATTAATCCAACAACTTGGCCAGAGGGACCAGGAAACCCCACATTGATACACATGACTCCAGGAGTACAATTGAGCAGTGGAGGAGATACTCTGGGTCAGTAGTACAACACTCCTGATTCAGTAAGGCTTCTTGCCATGCTTCATTTTGACTTTCCATATATGGCAAGTTCGTTTTTGTTTAATAGATATGGGATTGTATCATTGTATATTTTTGGTTGTCTGTTCTACATTTCATATTTTTATTTTTAAATAGTTAACTTTGACTTCTTCCTCTATTGATATTCTTTTTAAAAATTTGAACATTGTTCCTTGTTGATTTTGTTCTGGATTAAATTGTAGAGCTTGGCTTGAAAGATATATGACACAATATGCCAGATAAACTATTTCTCATGTTGATGTTATCATTAATTTTTATAACAGAAACAAAATTTATAATATAAGATGTAAATTTACAAGTTGCCCCAACTATGTTTGTGGGCAGATAATACTGAGAAAAGCTATGCCTCGAATTACTAAAGAATATCATTCTTTTTATCTTTGCTCCTTGGTTGCATTTTTTGGTATTCTTTTTTCTGTATTGAGAATTTGATAGATGAAGTCTTTTGTCTCATTAGATCAACTAATTTCATATCGTTCTCTCTTGATTGTCCCTCCAATTTTGGAATGCTCTTGTTAAGGATCATGATTTATTTTATCTTTCTTCTATTCTTTTTCTATGTCATCTAAATAATTTTTTGATTCAATATTTTAATTCCCCTCATCAGATTGACTTCTACCCCAACCAACCCTATTTCTTCTTCTCTTGAGTCTAGATCCCATGGGAGTGTTCCTAATATGGAACTCTACAACTGTTCTGACAAATAATAGCATCAACCTCTTACTAGTTTGATATGACACTGCACCTGACTTGTTTAATGTAATGTTATAAATTGAATTTAACTCTAGCCAAGTTCAATTTTCATTCAAAAGGGGAACAAATTTCTAGAAAGCAGGCTTTAGATCCACAACTAGGTTTGCCAGTAGGAATTCAGATCTTGATTAGGACCTAAAAAAATATTTGCATGAGGATCAATATTAGTGGAATTATATGTGGCTAGACCACGATGATTGAAAATTCATAAACATCTAGTGCGAACCTCCCAAGCCACAGTGAAAACATGTGTTCCTACAAGCACAGAGTTATGTTTAAGCCATGAGTTTTGTCAGCTCCAAATCAGGAAATATTGCAGATAATGTGATGCAGGGTTACATTGGGCTTAAATACAAAAAAATTGTTGGACTCACATCACCACGTGATTTCTTATAGTAATACTTCACAAAATGTTTGGAGTTTTTAGATATTTTCCATTGCAATGATATTTAAATGGGTGACTAAAGGTGTCATTGCTGCCCCAAATCCTGTTGTGCACCATGACTATCTTTTCTCAACTTTTACATTGTCCTAAGAAATCTCAGTCAGGACTTAAACTTGATATGCTTTAATATTTTTCATATTCATTAGTTTTAAACTTATATATATATATATATATATATATATATATATATATATATATATATATATATATATATATATTATGGAGAAATATTTTAATATTGTCCCTAACTCACCCACATATTCAACTTTACAAGTGAGGATTTTGGTATCTTTCCAACCCCCCATGGATTTCTCCCCTCTTCCCCAGTTTTCTAGATGGAAGACAATAGTAATTGATAACCGAAATACTCGTCAGTAACCCCAAGGGACTCGGTGGGATTTTATTCAAAGACCTTTGTGAACTTTCACACAAGAACATATACTAGTTGAGCTATCCCTCGGGGCTTCAATAATTCTGAATCTATTTTATTCCTTATCTATAGGTTTCACTAGGAATGTGCAAAATATTTATTGACAAATTGTAACTCAAATTAGAAATAGTTTCTATAAAGACCCATGTTGTCAAAGCCAACTGTTAAACCAAAGTAGACTGCCATTAGAATACACTGGTATAGTATCTTGGATCACTCACATATTATTTATCCTCACAATATGATACAATGTACAAACAATTCCATTCAGTGGAGCCAAGCAAGTAACTAATATGATTTTAAGAATATTAAAAATGGTCCTGGATCCTTCTTATTTTCACTACAAATTATAATATAATGTGATACTATATATTATAATATAATATATAAATTGGAATTCTTTTGCTCAAGGAATTGGAATTTTTATACTACATTAGAAGAAAATAACTTTATCCATGCTGGGAAACTCTTGATCCCAACCAAATAGTAGTAAAAGAAAAATTCAATGGAACTAGAGAAGAAACTCGTTGACAGCTTCAAGGGAATCGAGACATTATGCCATCAATATGCTATGTTCAAAATTGATCATGTAAGTACCTAAATCTTGTGTAGGCCTGATAGTGCATATAAGGTAGAGAAGAATGGTTTTGTAACATTTTGCTCATTGTTATTCTTTAAACTTAAGCCCCATTATGAAAGTGTTCAAAAGAGAATCTCAAAGTAGAAAGGAGGTAGAGATGATGAATGAGAGAACCTGATGCACTCATAGGAAGCTACACCAATCAGAGGATAAAGGTTGAGAAAGAAGCCATTTAAGTGCACAAAAGTTTACAAAGATAATAGTTGCACTGTGCATCCCCATGTTTTTTTGTGTACTTAAAAGTTTAATACAATGTACAATTTTCAGTTAAAATTTTAGTAGCATTTCCATTAAGGATGTGAATTGATTATTATCATTATATTATATATAGAATAATGACTACTCATAAATCAGAGGTCATGGGTTCATTTTTTTCAAGGCCTAATTTCATTCACCTAAAAACATAGTAGAAGAGCATAATTAAATTCAAATACCCAAGAGAAAATTGAGCTTTTCCTTCGAATTCCAACATAAACCCGAGTATTTGAATTGTAAGGACATATAGTGGAAATATGTGTACTTTTGTTGTCTTCCTGTGTAATATTCATGTGGGTCTTTAGAATCAGGGCATGGGTGATTAATGATCACATCATGGAGAAAAGAGAATTACATCAGACAAATAACATGGTTATTGGGAAAATCCTGCCCTTAAAAAGACAAAAAGAGAAACATATGAGCCTGCACACCAAGATGAAGCGACTTAACATCTCGATGGAAAACACTAACTTTGATTCTCACAAGCAAGGCCAACTTATTCTTAAATCTCCTTAAATATCCTAGGCCAAAATGGGAGGGGTCCTACTGAAAAGTGAATTTATACAGATTGTTCCACAAAAAATCAATTGCAATCAGTGGGATTGTTTTCCACAAGGAGTTACAGTTATTCCTAATCATCCAAATGTCTCCCATAAGAGGACATTTCCACAAAAGCAAGGTAGTGAAAAGGAAGTGAATTTAGCTTGGAACCATGTCCAAAACATTTTCGCAGACCGACATCTCCAAAAAGCATGTTCAATCATTTTATCCTTGCCACATAGAACACAAGCAACATATGTCACACTGAGTTTATGAAGCCTACTTCATTTTCATAATAGGTGGCATGAGATAAAGGAGCATTATTCAAGCATCCCATTTTTGTGCCTAACTTCCCATCCATCAATCATTTGGATATTATCTACCTTTGGAAACAATTGGGGGAGAATATGGCTACCCTACAGGCTAAGTTGGACACTCAGAAGTCACACGATAATAAAAATGTGAGAGCTTATAGGCAAAGTCATTTTTTTACTCCAAGAAGCAAAAGCTATAAAATGAGCATTTCTAGAAGGATACTAGAAAGATTTATCTCATTTATACTAAAATATAGGATTATATGGGATTGCTTCAGCACTAGGAAAAACCCATTGAGGAGTTAAGAGACAGATTAAATAGTTGAACAATAAGGCTCGAGCACTCAATAATTCTTTAGAGAAGAGAGATAAGTCTTAGGAGATTTAGGTTATGGATGATAAAATCACTGAGCTACATGATAGAACCTTAGTATATAGAAATAATCTCTAAGAGTTTATACCAAGCTACCCAAGACACTTAGATTTGATGCAAACTGATTTTTAGTGAAAAGGTAGCAAAATTGCAGTGAAAAGGTAGCGTGAGCTTCTGTAACAAATTTGGTGATGATCCCTTGGTCAATTTTTCTTCTGTAAGTTGGTGGAGGCAGGTGAGTATGTCTTCTATCCATCTGAAGTGTAGTCCCATCAAAAAACATCCACCAAGGTCTTCAAAAATCCAATCTCCCAAAACTGGTGCTGAAAAAGTAGCGTGGTGTCTGTAATGGAGGCAACAAGCTATTTTTTAGGTACCTTTTTGCATTTTCTGAGCAAAATGGCTACTTATAAAGAAAAGTAAATGTATATACATGGTGTACAATTCATCCCCTATCCAAAAATTCAATCTCTTCATCGTTTTTCTATCTCTAACGTTAAAGGCAGCGAGGACACGCTACCTTTTTAGTCCTGCAGAAAATTATCAAAATTGCCCAGTTTTGCAAGGGGTCAATTCATCTAGTATCTCCTAAATAATGACATATGTGTAAAATGTGAAATATTTTATTGTATATGAATATTGTTTTTATATAAACCTCTCTCAATTTCCCAAAATTTCGCTCTAGTTGTTCACAATATTCTTTGCAAAAAGATGTCTAAAACAAGACTTTGCACAATCAGAAAAATAGGCTGTGAATATGTGAATGTATCTCTCACCCTGTAACACCTGTGTCAAAAGTGAGATAGGTTATTTTACTTTGTATTCTTATTAAAAAAATCCTCCTCCATTTTCCCAATATTAATCTCTCATGGGTCACAATATGCTCTACAAACAGGTGACTAAAAAAGAAAAACTCTGATATTTTTGCACAATCAAAGTGCAGTCAAGTGCCAAATTTGGTTTTTGGAGAGGCTTGTTTATCCTTGTTGTATATGAATAGATGCCTTGGAGTATGGAACATGCTTATTTAAATCTTATACACTTTAACAAATTAACACTCTTTTTCAAACTGATACTCTTTGCCTTGTGACTAGGCAAATTTTGCTAGAATAGACTAAAATTTGACTTTTGACTTTTGACTAACTTGGAAGATTAACAACTCTTGATTACTATGAAACATAGGACCCTAACACTATGCACACTATTTTACCTTACTTTAGGTTCAATTGGATTGATATATTCCATATGTTTTCCTGGGTAATCATGTTGCAATAAATATGAGAATGCCATTTTTCTACATTTCCTGGGTAATCATGTTGCAATAAATATGAGAATGCCAATTTCCTGCATTGCAGAAAAAATAGTTGTCTCCACCTCCTTATCTCTTCTTCATACGAATATGGATTTAGTACATGAGATACATTGTAATAATGAGATTAAGACCTCGCTTGCATTTGTTGCACAAAAGGTAGTGGAGGTAGTATCATTGGAAAAAGAGTAGCTTTGACAAAAGAATTGATTGGTCAAGCAGATCAGTAAACAGTTTTGACATTTTAGAACTTGCACTGTGTTTATTACTATTAGGACTATTGGCGAAGACGACTTAAATTTCAATTACAAGCTGGAATACATTTCCTATAGGCATGAAGAACATGGACGAGGGTATAACTACAATCTAGGATTTTGAACTCAAGAGTTGGTATTTAAAGTATTCCCTTTTCCCATATGACCTTTGTTTTCATATGGATGTTTTCATATTCTAGAGAATTTGATTTGAGAATCTAAGTGTATCTAAACATTGTCATTTTTTAGTAGACAAACTTTGTTGCAAATGCAACTTCTATATCTTCAAGAAAGTCCTTTCCTAGTGTGAACAATGAAGCTTTATGAAAAGTTGTATGTTGAAAAATGCTCTGTTCCTGGTGTTTGGCTTATTATCTCAAGTTTGTTAATTATATTTTTCCCTCTGTCTCTGGCTATCTTATACTTATTAATATTGCATGTCTACAAATTGTAAACCCTTTTATTAATGAAATGAAAGGATATTTTTTGGAGCTTATGAGAACACTACCTTTAACAATATGTAGATGGCTAATCGGAAACTATTAGGTACAATATTTGAAGTGGTATGTTGCAATTAAAGGATGAAGCTATTAAAGGCTCTAATCACCGACAAGTTACACCTACCATTGCTCGTTTAGATGAACAACAAAAAAATTTAAACCTCCCAATTATTCCAATAAACATAATTGGGTCCTTTCCTCAAACGGTAGAACTTCACAAAGTTCACCATGAATACAAATCAAACAATTATGTTATGTTGGATAGATGAAAATTTGCAAAATATAATGTATAAGGCTTAGATCAAAAAATTATTTTTCACCACTTGGGCAAACAATAAATCCATAAAGTTGCACAACTAAAAGGCAATCCACTTGGCATATATCCATAAATTCCATAATGACTTTCCATAAATATACAAAAAGAAAAAAACACTTGTAACAAGAATCATAAATTTAACAACAGTTAGAATAAGGTGGGGAACATCATTGTTCTCGAGGGTGGGCCCCATCCATCATTGGTCATACTATAATTAGATACCATGGACCCCATCCATCATTAGCTTGATATGCCTCCTCATGTGGCTTTTCATTCTTAGAAATGGACAAGGAAAGCATTGGGAACTTGTCATTCTAGGGTATTAGTGAAAGGACTTCCAAGGTTGTTGCTACAACATTCTCATCTAAAGGATTCATTATGTAAGAAATTCTCGTAATGACTTAAAACCAAAGTTCTCGCAATGACTTAAGATTTGATACCAATGCTTCTAGCCATAATGGGTATCTAAAAATATGGCCAAATATTAATTTTGACCTAAAAATTGGCATTGTTAGATCGTTGCCAAACTTCATATCCATACTATACTTAAGATTGGGTAAGCAAAAATGTGATTATCTTGGAAACCACAAAATTTCCATTTTTAGACCTATGTTTGACTAATTTTGACCAAGATTTAAAACATCCTAGAATTTCACAAAAAAAAAACTACGTGCTCATCAAAAGGGCATCCAAATATACTCTCATATTTCAAGAAAGATAAAATTTCTAAAAGTAGAAAATGTCTAATATTGTGAATCTTGAAAATCTGAAAGTGGCCACTTGGAGAACTCTTAATTGAATCCCCAAATTTGTCAGCTACTGCTAAAAAAGATCAAGTTTCTAAAAATAAAACTTATAAAAATAGTTGAATCGAGATTCTAAAAGTTCTCATCTAACTATCTTCAACCTCTCATGCAACACTCAAAATTGGAATGTCAATCCTATTCATGTGGAAAACTTGCTAAAAGAAGATCAACAAACTTTATCGGAAACCTGCTAAAAATAGCACATGTGTTTCCCCCCTCGATTACTGATCTCTAGATGATCTCTAAACATTCGTACAAAATGATTATGGAATAAACTTTGGTCAACATAAGGATTTGCAACAATGCACCACTATGGCCTAGAACATGTGCTAGAAACAATGTGCTAGAACATGGCCTAGAATAATGCACCAACTTGATCCTAAGTGTACTCATGAACATGTGCTAGAAATTAAGACTCAAATTTGCATTAAAAAATCCAGTGTTAACAGAGAGCAGAAGGATTGTTGAGGTGACCATGTCAGTGCATCCTACACAAATCTAGTGTTAATAGAGAACAAGAGCATTGTTGAGGTGACAATGGCAATGGATCTTGAAAAAATCAATGGCTATCCCCTTTGGTCCAAGAGCCATCTTAGGGCCTAAAGTGTGGGTATGTTTTCACCTCCAGTGGATGCATTGTCACTATTCTCTCTCTGAGGGCTTGGGGAACAACTTCGATATGCCTCCAATGATCATTTAGCCAAGTCCTCTTAGCGTTGGATATTATCCAAAGGACATCATTAGATAGGGCATTGGATCCTTTTGAGTGATAGATTTTGTAGAAAATACTTCTTCCTCATCAATGTCTACCTCTTTCACTCTTCTTTCTCCTTCTTTGATGTAAATATTTAGTTCATGTCTTTCATGTTCTTTATTGTTTTTATCTTTCTTTGATATTTCTAGGGTAGCCTAGAGCACTCATACGGATTGGTATCACTGAATGTCCTTCCTATCCTCATTGACCTACCTAGGTATCAATGATTGTACTTCCTAGTTGAATGGACCTACCTCTCTGGTAATTTTTTGGTCACTAATAAAATTATCTTATCTCAACTACCATGGAATGCCCTGTTCACAGGTTCACTACCACACCTATTCTTGCAACTTCCTGCCATATAATAGAAAACCCCTTAGGATGGAAAAAACTCTCTACACGATGTGTCAAAGGTGTTGGTCTCATCTATTAGAAATGTCACAATTTCCTTGCTCTTCCTTGTCACCAGCATGCCAAATCCTACATGCTGGTCAAACCCCCTGAGGGGTTGATGTAAGAGCTATGTAGGTGAGGAGGGAGGCTTTTCTCCTCTTCCCTTGTGCTCACTCATTTCCTCCAACATTGTAGAATATATTGTCCTTCGTTTTCCTAAAGTAGAACTTAGCATATTCTATCATCAAATAACAGATTTGTATCTTTGATTTCTTAGGATATGTGGGTTTTTATTATTACTCCTTCCAGTGTGTGTTCTTTCCTTTTGGGTTGTTATGTTGGATGAGTGTTCTAATATTTGATTAGTGTTCAAGTATGCTCAACAATTTGTGTGATATAGAGTCACTGGATTTTTATTTTGGAACAAATGACACAATCTCTTTAATCTATTCATGTTTAGCATAGAAAGCCACTGGATATTCCTCAACTTATTTTGTTGTTGATTTGGAAATACATCACAAGAAAACGGAGAGCTCAAAATAGAGTTAGATACACCATTGTGATATGTTCCATGGTTGAGTGTTTATCCTTACCCACCTTCTTCACAAAATGAACAAGAAAGAATGTTATTCCTCAGATATTTTAATGGCCCAAAACCATTTGAATGTATAGTTCAAGCAGACAAGATGCTTTACATGTGAGTCTCATTAGCCCCTTTAGTGATTTCTCTTCTTTTCTCTGAATTTTTATGTTTTGTAAAAAAAAGTGAAACGAGTTGAGATTTTGAATGTCAACCAAGAAATTATGTTTCTTTTTCCAAATATGTAAAACGAGTATAATACAATTTAATGAATACATTTTCCTATTATTATATATGGTTTTATACTTCATCAAAAAAAATTCCAAGACTTTACAAGGTTTTATAATTAAGGTTTTATAATTCAGTGAAATATTCACCAAGATTTTACAAGATTTTATAATTTAGTGAAAGATTCGCTAAGATTTTACAAGATTGTTTAAAATAGTAAAAGATTAGCCAAAAAATTATATACACATATTATATTATTGATAAAATAGCCTTCGAATTTTCCTACGTATCATGGGGATTCACCCATTTATTATACATATAAATTTAGGGGAGGTTCTTAAAATCACCCCTGATCTTAGTAGAGTACATGAGTTGATTTCACCTATTAAGAGGGTGAGGAACCACATAGGGGTATACCATGTTATCACCGTGTAAGTATCTTCTATTTTGAAGTGGTTATTTGGTTTGAGAGAATTGAGTACCTTGGTTATGGGTAACTTAGGAGAAAAATCCATCATAAATCAATGAGTTCATAATCCATTATGAACATCATAGGTGGTGATCAAGTAGTGAAGGTTAGTAAATCCAATTTGAAAACAAGAGGTAGCAAAGTAATATGAGCACATAGTACACTCCAGGGTTGGAACTTCAAACTGTTAAAGCCTGTCAAATTTGGCGGTTTCTACTATTCTAATGCCCATTTGGCCATTTTTAAAGAAAGAGGTTGACGATTTCCTGATATATTTAACAGTATTTGATGGGCAAATTGACTCGTGACAGGCAATTTTCCCATCAAATTCCATCCCTGGTACACTCATAAGTGATATATGCATCATGACAGAAATAATTTTTTTCTGTTGTCATCAACAACTTGATATTGTAAGTCCTACATATTAGAACGTGAGAAATGACACAACAAATTCCTAAGAACACTCACAAGTGTCAAATGCAATCATGAGAAAATATGTGCACCTATGCTTGAAAGATTCAAAGTGGTTAAAAATATGTGATATGAAAGAGTTGTATATCATAAAGAACTATGCCATAAACACTTTGGCATATATGACTATTCTATAGGAATGATTCCACTATGAACTCTTCATGTACTATAAATATGTATGATTTAAAAAGTAAGCATTTGACGAATTTATGAAGTTCAATGTAATTGTATATTCTGAATTATCATGTACAAGTTTGTTTATTTATTTGTTTATTATCATTAAGTTTAAACTTTAAGTTTCAATATGGCCTTGTGCTCTATTTTTTACAAGAGTTTTAGTTAGTTACATTTTCATTTCACATTTTTCCTTTTGTTGCACTCAATAGGAAATAGGATTTGAGGAGAGCTATTCTAGCTGGGAAGTTTCCTCAGAAAAAAACCAATATGTAAGACTTTTGAAGACAAAAGGTAGTGTGCCTCTTGAAGAATTTCTATACCTTGGATTGAGTTTGGGGAACTGTTGTTCAATTCCTATATAAAATAATGTCCATTTGATCTATAAACTTTCACACCTTGGATCTCTCTCTCTCTCTCTCTCTCTCTCTCTCTCTCTCTCTCTCAATTGGATGTGGATGTGGGAACCCTCATTTTTTTAGTATGCTTTCATCATATGAAATGCTTTATAAAGAATGAGAAATGTGTAATGAGTAGTATAATTTGAGTAACTGAGAGTGTTGATCATTTGTAGTAGCATTAGCAAATACTCAACACTCTCAGATAAATTAATATGCATAAACATGGAGAAGTTTTATTTTTCTATATGTGATTGACTTTGCATGAATTCAAGTCAAATCAATGAAATTCCTTGTCATCGAGGATTGGCCCATTCAAAGGGACATTCATGACTTGAGTTTCCTTGGCTTAGAATTTTTTTATCAAAATTTTTTGTACCACATTACTTGGAAAATCAATCAATTGATTAATGGAGGTGCAAAAACAACATACAGATGGATAGTAGCACACAAATAAGATTTTGAATAGCTTAAGGTCAAGCTTTGCACAATGTCAGTGCTTATTCTACATGATTTATATAATCCATCTGAAGTAAAGATTGATTCTTTAAACTATACTATGGAAGTCATGATCTATTAATATGGTCACCCAATAGAGTTCCATTTAGAAAATTTCAATGTCACTATTACTAAGTATTTGAATTATGAAAGGAAATTTTATATGATTATACAATCACTTAAAAAATGGAGACACTACATTGTAGGAAAAGAATCAATTGTAGTGAATGGACACATTAGTGATACAACATGCAATATGATGGTAGGGATGGCATACCACCAAAGCACACATACACACCACTAAAGAGGGAAGACAAAAGAATGGAATTGCCACTCGACTTTAGGGCCAAACTAAAAATCCCTAGGGTATGACAAAAAAAGATAAGAATGAGAGGGAAAGTACTAGATTAATTAGGGCCTTATAGTGCTAATGATAATTAGAGTTGTATGTGATTAATTTAATCGGATTATATTTTAGATTAGGTTTTACTAGAAAACTATTAAAGGAAAGCAAGCCAACTAACTAGGGTTAATTAACCGACAATTTCTTTAGTGAGATAGAAAATCTAACGTTTTAAACATAAATATGAGGATTAAGAGAAATTACTTGGATGTTGTTGTTGTATATGATGAAGCTCTCAGGGATGGAGTGAATAATTGTAATATTCCTCCAATAGTGATTTACATCCTAGTATGACTGCACATTAAGCTCCAAATTCTGGTAAGAGAGGACTTGCCTCAAACTCCAATACAATGATGTATGTGCAATATATCCAATAAACACTAGATCTAATATTGTAAAGATAAATCAATGAAGTATGCATAATATATAGGTTTAGTTATCTTAAGGGGAAAATACCTTCCTTTCCCTAGATGTGATGGAACCTCCCTTGAGGTTCTAGGGTTGAAATTTCCATGGTTTGAGTGGAGCTATACCAATGAATATGCCCTAGGATGAGTCAACCAAACTTGCAACATTGGAACCAAGATGGCCAAAAGAGTCCTTGTGAAAGTGTTTCATATGATAGGTGCAAACATTCCTAGGGGTTTAAGGAAGGAGATGAACAAATGGCCCAAGTGTGTACCTGAAAATAAGGTTTTTCCCAAATACAAAAAGGAATAGAATGGATGTATATACAAAGGAATGAACTCAAGGTGCAAGAAAATGTTGGATTAGTTGTTAGGGTGCCCAGGTAATACAAAACCATCATATTGCACCTTTGGGAACTTCATATTGTAGTTTTGGTTGTAATGGCATGATAGTTTTTTAGGCCCAAAATTCCCTATGTTACAAAACTTAAAGATTGACAATTATGGTACCAAAATGGTTAGCACCAAGTGATCAATATGGTTTAGGGGGTTTGACACAATTTTTCTCCATAAACAACAAGTCCCATGTGGGTTTGGGTGTCTATGGACCCATTTTAAGGCATCGTAGGTGACTATGGACCTAGATTAGGGAGTTAGTACCCCCAACTAGACCCATCAGAAGTTGCAGAATGCCCCAAATGGGTGTCTCAAGAGGTCAAAATGAATCAAACTAATGACCAAGAACTAGATACAAAGGGGAAATGGGGATGTAAGGAGCCCACCCAAGAACTAGACATCCCAATGAGGTCATAGAACTAGGTTAGGGTGAGGGAAGCTCCAACACTAGACATCCCAATGAGGTCCTACAACTAGGCTAGGGTGAGGCAGACTCCAAGAAGGTGATCAATCACATTATGTCAATAGTTAAGAGGCATCATATCATCATTGGGTGGGTCACACATGAATCCAAAGAAAGGGTGGAATGCACAAGGAAGCTCTTGTTGGTTAGGTGTATGTGAGTGCCTAAGTGTAAATTGCATACTCTCATTCATATAGATT
>ML797184.1:183221-196735 GCA_009831015.1 Picea engelmannii | reverse complement strand
ATTAAGGGGGAAGGTATGATACATCCTGGGACTTGGATAACATTAATCAACTTGTGCATAGTCCATAGTTGACTTCTTAACTATATCATAGTTGACCTTGACTTAGTCAAACCTCAATCAACCTTTGACTTGGTTAAATTTTTTATCCTTCAATAAGGATCAATCATCATACATTTTAGATCACACCTAATGATTGATTGCATTTTGAATAGTCAATATGGCACCTATGGAAATGCCATCGACATGGCAACACATGTCACTTATTCTATCCAAGAGAAAGAAAGAAGTTGTTTGGTCTTTTACATTCATACTTGTAATTGAATTATAACTTAAACATAGAAGGGTGGGAACTCAAGCATCACTCAGATATTGTATAAATGCATGTAATCTCCTTGATAAAATTATTTCATTCTACTTAGCCCATATATCTCTCTACCATTGTATATGAGTCTATAAACTCAGTTCATCTCCTTATGAGGTTATAGCTTACAAACATTGAATACTTAATCAAAAAGGTGAATGATCAATATATTAAATTTTTTACCCATTGGGTACCTCCATGATATAATTCCTTGCTTACTTATTCATGTGATTGGTATTTTTTATTGCATTTAATCAATTATGTTTTGTTTTTTGTACATCGTTTCTCATACACAATTTAGCTTCTCACATGATTCTACCATAAATAGCTTGATTAATTTGGTAAATTATGTTGTCCCTATTATAGCTCTATTTGCAACTTGTTGATGCCTGGAAAAATTCATGTCATCCAATGCAATATATCGTATGTATATTACAATGTCATTAATTACTAATTAAATCGTTAATGTAATAATTATACTTTTAATGTAAAGTGTCGTCTTTCTAGACAAAAAGACGTGACTCTACTCTTTTGCATGTATTTAATACACGTTGTTGTACATTGAATAAGAAAATGAATAATAAATTTATAAATATTAAATATATATTTCATATATATCTAGTTTCAAGCTTCCAATTGGTATCATAGTGAAATCTTGGTGAAAGACAAAAGAACATGCATTCAAGATGGAAAATATCATTCTTAAAAACATGAAAATTAAAACCATTATGGAAAATATGTGCAACATTGTCGAAGAAATGAAGAATTATGTGAATGAAATAATCGAAGAACAATTAGAGAAGGTCGTCTTGATGTAATTAAAGGAGAGAGGTTTTTCCAAAACCAAATATCTCTTCAAGAAGAACACCAAAAGAATCCCTCCGTCATCAAGATGGACCTCAAGGTCACAAAGCTAATTTCTCCATCCTCCTTATTGCGCAACATTAATGCTCCTGGTGACAAGTCTATTGAAGTGGAACATGCTCACAATATGTTTGCAAATGAAGGACATATCATGAAATTTAAGATAGTCAAGGATATTTTAGGGAGAAGAATGCTAGAGGAGGAAGATGAAGATGGAGGAAAGGAAAATGAACACCATGCTTGTAATCAACTAAAATAGGATCAAAAAGTTGAATATCATTTATTTCAAGGACAAGTTGATCAAGGTGATGCCCAAATTGAATGAGAAAATACAAATAGGAAAATCGAAGGAGGTATTAAATATGAGGAGCATGCACAAAATTCACCTAATTTTCCAACTCAGACAAGGAAAGTTGAAGGATGTCTTGGAAAACAGTCCCTTCCTATGGACGAACTAAATGAGAAAGGACTCACCCATGTGAAAGTTGAAGAACTTGAAGGAAAACATGTGACTAAACACAACATCTAAGAGGAGGCGATACCTATTAAACGAGGAGTGATAATGGTAGGATGCCAAAAATAATTTGACAGGTAATCATTTTATGTAGATAATTTTGGAAAGTTGGTCATCATTGATGTCAACCCTTGGAGAAGTATGGAAACCCCAGAGATGTGGTTGAGATCATTGGACAGTTGGTTTTCATTTGTATGATTGATATTGATGGTGATTTAGTTGTCATTGATGTCAGTTGATGTCAACAACTGTGTTGGATGCACTCAAAAAATTAAGGTAGCCCTGAAGGTGTGGTCATGGAACCGTTCGAGGAATAAAGACATGAAGGTCACTGTACTTGCAGGTAGGACTATCATAGATGAATAGTACACATCATGCTATTTCTGATGATATATGGCACGCCATGTAGTTCCTCACGGTTGAGGAGATATGCCTCTGTGAAGTTGGAGGACCCTCAAGAATAATCTAGAATCCCCTAGAAGGTCAACAAGAAGTTAATTATTATAGAATCCCCTAGAAGGTCATCAAGAAGTTTGTCTAGTCAAAGTGGTTGCAACAAGAAATTAATTATGGGTAAAGCAGTTGTAACAAGAAGTTAACAAGTTGCATGTTAGTTGAAAGTCATTAATGAAAGGTAAAGTAGGTGTAACAAGAAGTTAACAAGTTGCATGTCAGTTGCATGTCATTAATTAAGGGTAAAGTGGTTATAACGCGAAATTATGAGTTGACCCTAAATTAGGAAAACAATCAATTGAAAAGGATATATACTCATCATATGATCATTATTCATGTGCGTAGAAGAGTGACTACAGAAACAAAAACAAGAACAAAAACACATTGCAGGAACGAAAAGGTGCGCGGCTGTAGAAACATAAACAAGAACAAAAACGCATTGCAGGAACAGAAAGGTGCATGGATGCATAAACATAAACAAGAATAGAAACACATTGTAGGAATATAAAGGTGAGCGGTTACAGAAACAAAAAACATGAACATAAATGCATTGCAGGAACAAAAAGGTGCATGACTGTAGAAACATAAATAGGAACAGAAAAGAAAATATGAGGTAGAAATGATGAGGTAAAGGAAAGGGAATGCTTGTTCTAAGTTGCAACAAGGCATGATGATGCGACAAGGTTACTACAAGATTAAAGGTATGTCTATATACATGTTTTTAAGGTTATATCTTGGTGATGGTATGGTACATGTTGAGGTATATTTTTGTGATGTTATGGTGCATAGTTTATGGGATATATTTTGGTATATATGGTTGAGGCATATCATGAGTAATATGGCACATATTTGAGGTACATAACTTATGGATGTTGGAACATGTTTGGTACATGGTTTGGATGCATATCTTGATGAGATTATGGTACATGCTTGGTGATGTTAACACATGATGAGACACATCTTGGTGATGTTATGGTTCATGGTTTGATTTATGGTTTGGCACATGGTTGAGGCACATATCTTGATGATGATATGGTGCATTGTTAGAGGAACTTGTTGGTGATCTTCGTACATGTTTGGTACATGAATAGAGGCATGATGTGGTGATGTGAGCATATGATTTGAGATATTCTATTGGTGATCGTGCATGAGGTGCATACAGTTGTGAGTGGATCTAGTTGATGATGAAACAATGGCAATGACAGGTTGACTGTGGCAGTGATTGTGGTAGTGACAGTTTGGTCTACATTTACATTTTAGGGAGGTTGGACGAGGCAAGGAAAGGGGGTTGTAGCCTCCTTTCGGTTGGTTTCGGAGAATCAAGGAGTTGGCGATTCCTTCAAGTCATAACCTGTAAAATAGGGGGTTGAAGTCTCCTTCCAGTTGTAGTTGGTAAATAAGGGAGTTGGAGCTTCCTTCAAGTTAGAGCCTAAGAATTAGGGGGTTGGAGCCTCCTTCCAGTTGGAGCTATAAAATTGGGAATTTGGTGCCTCCTATGAATGCATTTATTTTGACATATAAGAAAATAATTATGTGGTTTTCTACCACAATGGGTTTCCACATAAATCTTGGTGTATTTTGTATCTGTTATTATTTTATCATGCACTACTAATTTATATTGTTTATGATATACTAAAAATAGATGATAAATTGTTGAATGGTAACTGATCAAATTTAATGTTTATATGCTTTGATTATAAATTGTTATTGAAAGTGGTTAAAAGTAATGAAAGTGCTCATACTGATTCACCTCCCCCCCCCCCTCTCAATATTCCAACAATTGGTATCAGATCAAGGTTCCTTCAGGAAACAATTTAACCACTAGAAGGTAGATCATGGAAAGCACTAATATGTATAAGATGGAAGTACCACAGTTCAATGGTCAAAATGGTCTGAAATATGAAATATGGAGAAACATGATGAAAGCATTTTTACAAGAACATGGATGTGATATTTGACGATCAATTGTGACAAGGTAAACAACTACCAATAATCATTTGAAGACTGCATCAAAGAAGGAATTGAAAAGGAACAAAAATATAGCAATGGATTTTATCATGGAAGGATTACCTAATTCAGTAAAAAACAAAGGGGACAGTGTGCATCAACCAAAGAGATTTGGGACAACCTACAAGATCTTTACGCAAGGAAGGAAAAAAAAGAAAATTAAGCGGGTGACAACTCGGATGATGAAGAAGTCAACATAGGTGAGTATTTTTTCTTTAATTGTGAAGAAGTAGGACATATTGAAATCGAATGCCCGTATTTGAATATTGGAAGTGACGAGACATAAAATCCCAATGAAATAGAAGACAATCCTGAAATTGAAAAGGAAAAGAATCACGAAGTAGAATTGATCGAGAAGGAATCTCAAAGTCTCAACTCTAAAGAAGTCAAATCAGAAGAAGCCAGAAGGATTGAAGAAAAATACAAAAGTAGTTTGGAAGAGAAGCAGTGTTTCGAAGCCGAAATAGCAACACAAGGAAAGGAAGCAAATAAGAGAGAAAAGATTTTGACGGATCATCTTAGGGAAAGAACTAAGGATCTAAATCATCTTGAAGAAAAATTTGGTCGACAAGAAAGAAAACTTGAAGAATAAATCATCTCCTTGAAGACTCAACTTGAGGAAGAAAAAAGAACAAAAGAAATTATGAGGATTCATATGTATAAAAAGGAAGAGGATTGTGAGAAGTTCATAGAAGAAGTCGTCTTATTAAGAGTTGAAGTTGAGAAACTTAACAAGAAATTGAAAAACTCCCCAGTACTAGACATAATAGATTTTGGACACATTGGTGAGACTTCATACAAATAACATCCAAGCCACAACAAGAATGTTGAAGAAACTAGAATCCCCACACAACCAGTTGAAGAAAAGTACTCTAGGTTTCCAGAAAGGAAGAATGAATAAAAGGTTAAGAGTTATGCAGAAGGACTTAAAGGAAGGAATCATTTTCAACAAGAGTCCAAGAGGAATGATACATTTTCAAGAAGACCATCTACTTTCAGACAACAAAGAAGATTCAACTATGATCGTGATCAACCAAGGCATGAATTCAGAAGGACTACATCACAGAGAGGATCATCTACTCCCATGTGTCAAATTTTCTTTTATGGTTATTGTTTTTATTGTACTAACTTTGGACATAAATTTGTAGACTAAAGAGCATATGGAAGAAATGTTCAAGAAAGTAGTACTGCTTATGTGGATCCTCACAATATAGAATGTTATAAATGCCACAATTATGGTCATATATCTCGAAATTGAAAAAGTGTGATAGAGCCATCCATGAAAGAAAACACTGATAATAGGTATAAGAAGGTTTGGAAAAGAAAATAAATACAAGAAGAGAAGATGAATGAAGAACATGTCCCAGAGATCGTAAAATTTGCAATTTTACGAGAAAGACTAGAAAAGAAAGTGAAATAAGAACAAGTATCAAGGATTGTATTGTCAGATTCCGCAAGAGTGAAATATCATAATGTAGAGTAGGTAGAGGAAGAACGAGTCCCAGAAATCACACTTTGAGGATACATAGTAGTACGAGATCATGATGAATCCACATGCGGAAGGGAAGATGTTAGAATCCAGGAAGAAAGTGTCAGAATTCAGGAAGATGATGGATCCACAGAAGAAGAAGAATACTACTCCACATTAGGGTGGATTCCTCCATTGTTCTGATCCATATGACTTGGATACTCCTAGGTAATATGAATATTGAACATGGGAAATCTATGCAACAACTATTACAGTTTAGAGATCTATCCTTTAGAAAACATGAAGTGTTTCAAAGTGGTGTTACAGATGTTTGATTCAGAGTTGTTTTATGGCAGAGGTACAAGATGTCCTATGACAAATTGGTTGGTTAAGGAACAAGTTTCAGAACACATCTCCATGTAGGTATGCAGGAGATCAGATGATAGATACAAGGAATATCATTGGTAAAAATTTTGATGCATAGATTCATAGAGGACATATTCATGCAGGAATATATTCATTACAGAACATTGCATATTTGTAGAGTTTGATTTGCAGTTGAGCATACCAGTGGGAATAGTTGTTTCAGTTTGAGATGAAGATATGTGATGATCAGTTGGGATGGATTCAGAGAAGTATTTAAAATAGTTAAGTGATAGATGGGTCAACATTGTGGACATTTGAGTAGCAGAGTCATGAACAATATGGGTCACATGGACACATATGGATTTGTAAGACACTTGGTAGGATTGGACAGATATACGTCAGAGGATGAGAACATGAGTTCATGATAGATTGGTTCATAGACTAGCTCGGAGATTGTTTAACAGATTGGTTCAGAAAGTGGTTCGGAGATTGATTAAGAGATAGTTGGATGATTTTGATAATGAAATATTTGAATGCTTAAACTATGAATGCTTTTATATATGTCGGTGATTTACAAGAGGAAGCACCAATGGACAAAAACTCCAAAATGAAGCAGGTACAGGAAGACCTACATTTGATCTACATGACATCTTGCAGAGAAGTCAAGGGAAGAGAAATAGTCAAAGAAAAGATCAGAAGCATAGAGATAGGGGGAGTGGCCCCAAAAGGAGATACCCTTTTCCATGGATGTCAAAGGGGGAGAGAAAATAACAATGGAATAGGAGAGAAGAGACAAATGACACAGTCACATGTGAGCGATGGTCATAGGAGGAGGGATATTGTTGGACAGTTGGTTGTCATTGATGTCAACCCTTGAAGATTGATTTCAACCCTTGGAGAATTCTGGAAGCCCCAGAGATGTGGATGAGATCATTGGATAGTTGGTTTTCATTTGTATAATTGAGATTGATGGTGAGTTAGTTTTCATTGATGTCAACAATTGTGTTGGATACAATTGTCATTGTTGTCATTTGTAGGAGAGAAGAGGGAAATGGCATAGTTATAGGTGAGTGATGGTCATAGGAGGAGCATTAACATGAGTACAAGTGTTTCCATCAATGCCAAAGGGGGATATCATTGGACAATTGGTTGTCATTGATGTCAACCCTTGAATATTGATGTCAACCCTTGGAGAAGTAATAAATCCCCAGAGATGTGTACGAGATCATTGAACAATTGGTTGTCATTTGTACGATTGATATTGATGGTGAGCTAGTTGTCATTGATGTTTGTTGATGTCAACAGTGGTGTTGGATGCACTTGAATAATTATGGTAGCCCTGAAGGTATGGTCATGGAACCCGCAATTGATCGAGGAATAAATACATGAAGTTTAGTGTACTTGCAGGTAAGAATATCATAGATGGATAATACACATCATTCCATTTTTGGTGATATATGGTACGTCCCGTTGTTCCTCATGGTTGAGAAGATATGGCTATGTGAAGTTGGAGGTTCCTCAAGAATAATATAGAAGCCCCTAGAAGGTCAACAAGAAGTTAATTTGATCAATGTGATTTTTGTGGTGAAGATTTTCATCAATGTTCGAAAAAACCGCAGTCTTACGAATGAATTGTCGAGGTTTCGGATCTAGATCAAGATCCATATTCAGGACAAGAAGCCTGGATTATAATTGAAGAGCGAAGCATAATATAAATACTAAGGGGAAGGAGGAAATCCTAAGGGTCGGCTAGAGAGAACCCTAATTTAATTAATTTAATTTAAGTTAATTCAAAATTTTATTTTGTTTTTAGGTTTTAATTTTATTTTATTTTAAATTTTCTTCTGATTTAAATAAAAGGTTTAGTAATTTTAAGGTTTAGATTTATTTTTTTTAAATTAATTGTTTTAAGGAGATTTGAGTTATTATTATATTATAAGTTTTGTTTTTATTAAAAGATTTTAATTTTTCTTTTATTTAGAATAATTTTCATGTTGTTTTATAAATGGGGTTTTTTTTGTTTAATAATTTAATGATTTAGATTAAAATTTATTAAGGATTGTATTAATGATTTTGGTTTTAATTAATAACCGTTTTAGTAAAGAGGTGTTAGAAATTTTTTAGAACTTTTTTAAAAAATTAATTTTTTTTTTTAATTAAAAATGTTTTTATTTTGAAATTAGGGTTTCTTATAAGGTTGATTACTTAGTTATTATTTCCTTTTTATTAAGGGGAGCCAATTTTCATTTAGTTCTAGGCCATTATCCCTATTGAGGTTTCTTGGATTTCTTTGGATTTCAATCGCTTCCCTAATGCGACGTTTAAATAGGTGATCTTATTTTGCCAAAAAATTTCTCTCTTCTAGGCGCACATGGTGTTTTGTTTTCAGGTAGTGTTCTGCTAAGGTTGAGGTGTGAAAGTGTTCATTTTTTTATGTCAGCTCAATTCTCTTTAATTCTAACTTTAAAGGAGCCTATGGTTTCACCGATGTAGCATTTACCACATGAGCATTCAATTTTGTAAATTCCTTCGCCTTTGTGAAAGTCAAGTTTGTCTTTGACGGATCTCAAATTTTGTTTGATGGTATCATGTGGTTTGAAGGAGGTCTTAATTTCTTTTTTGCTAAGCACTCTTGCAATCTTGTTTGTTACTCCTTGGATGAAGGGAAGGTAAGCAGTGTTATTAGGGGTTTGGTTGTCTTGGGGTTTAGGTGCTATGTTCTTTGGCTTTCTTAATTGCATTTTTAATGTCTTCGTTTTTATATCCAATGTTCCTGAAAATATTGGAAAGGTGATCTTTTTCTTTATGAAAATGTTCTTTATCAGAGATTCTTATGGCCCTTGTGGCAAGAGTTTATAGGACTCCTAGTTTCTGGTTGGGGTGGTGATGGGAATGTGCGTGTAGATATTTCTCTGTGTGGATCTTCTTCCTATAAATTGTATGTCTTAGGATTCTGATGCAACCTGCCCCTCACCGAGCAAGCCGCTCCCACCAGGACCTTCTTCACACATGGGCCCGAAGAGTCTGAGCTCTTCCAACTCCCCTTGGGAGTCACGGGTCACCCACAATAACCCCTCGGCAATCTCCCCTCCTTCGGAAATCGGGATATCGCGACTCGGGAATTCGCGGTTCACGCGAACACAATTCACATGCAAAACAAAACCCCGAACCCCGCTGGTCAGCGGGTCAACGTTCTTTCCCTATCGGGAAATCGGTGGTTGTGGTGTCGCGCGTCTCATGCAACACAAAACCCCGAACCCCGACTCCTCAGGATCCGGCGCCACGTATCCCCATCCTGATCAACGACTCAGATCTATTTGGGGAATCACAACTCGCGATTTCTCGAGGTGTAAACTCTTATCTCGTCAACTCCCGAACGCCGAACCTCTGAAGCCCGATGGACCTTTATCCTTCCTCGTCTATGCCTGTGGGTTATTCCCCGCGCAACTCCTCCACGATCTGACGGTCCTCGGGATTCCGCAAAACTTCACTTGGATCACAAGTCGTCGATTCTCTTCCTCTTGAGAATCCTCCGGCTTCCAACTTTCCTTTGGTTCAATCTCTCCCGGGCCTGTTCCTGAGATGCTTGCAAGGAACTATCCCTCCTGAGCTTTGTCTCTCTCTGACTCCTTCAGAGATTTCTCACGTTCTTCCTGTGCTCGACTTCCAACAGCTCTCAAAGCATTGAAGCCGTCTAGACCTGTGCAATCCTGCTAACACGGTCAAGTCCTCCTTCTCTCAGACTCGGCTCTGAGACTTCAATTCGACCTGCACTCACCTGTACGGTTCGAATAACCCAACTCAACTCTGGGAAAAACGAGAACAAAAGTTAAACTGTTAGCCTCCTCGACGCACTCTATGCGGAGGAATTCGACTGCACTCTATGCAGGAATCTCCTGATTTAAACAGAGAAACAATTGGAACTCATTCCCTCATTCTCTCTGGTTTCTAACCTGGTATGCAATCACATATGCAACATATAGGAGATAAGCATAAAAAGAAGCAAACATGCATAAGCATAATACCAACAACACGCAGAGATCAAACACGTCCATGGAATTGAATCAAATTCTTTCCTATTAATTCAATGTCTGTACATGGAGGTTCTTCACAAGCTCCCTGCTCTGCTCTTCCGCTCTCAATGCTAATGCTGCATAATCTAAAATGCTAAAATGATACAATCACCCAAGGGAGGGTGTCTATACTCCATTTTCCCTCTCGAAAGCTAAAACTGTCTAATCTATAGTTAATTCCTATCTACCAGCATTAAACTATTAAATGCCTTCCTATCTATAATATATTACAAGTGCACCCGGCTTTGAATGCCTTCATTTAAATGACGGCGCAACAAATCTCCAAAGTGATTCAAAAATCGTATGTGTTGGCGCTGTCCAGCTGTTCCTTTGCCTCCGCACGCTGGCTCGCTTGATCAAAATGTGGATGCTCCTGCATCATACTCCTCGGCTCAAAAGATTTCATGGGCTCCTGTCCATGAGTTGCTGCACAGTGTGACCATGCCTCTATATAATGGCCTCTGTCTCCCAGCTGGCATCCTCCACTGGGTGATGTTTCCATTTTACCAGGTATTCAAAATATTGCTTCCTCTTGGTCTTCTTGCCTGCTCTTTTATCCAGTATGTACTCCATCTCAGGATTTTGTGCAACTGGTAGTTGTTTCTGCCATTGGACCACTGGTTCCTCAATTCCAGTGCCTGCTTCTTCAGCCCTGTAGGGGTATAAATCCGAAATGTTGAAAATCGGAGATATCCCGATGCCTTCCGGCACCTCAAGCTCATATGCATTTTGCCCGAATTTCCTCAGGATTTTACACGGCCCAATCTTCTTCAACTTGTGCTTGTTATACGTTCCCCTAGGGAACCTTTCCTTCCTCAGATGTGCTAGAACCATGTCACCAACTTCGAACTGAAGTTGTCTCTTCCTCTGATCGGCTCTGCGCTTGTATTCCTGATTCGTCTTCTGCAGTCGCTGCTTCACCTGCGTGTGAAGTTCCTGCATCGCTTCAACGAACTCTTCAGCCCTCGCGCTGCTAGTTTCAGCCTGTTCTGGCTCCCTGAGCTCAGAAACTCCTCTCGGCTGTGTCCCATACAAAATTTGAAACGGGCTCTTACTTGTACTTCGATTCACAGAATCATTGTACGCAAACTCTACCTGTGGTAAGATCTGATCCCAACTGGTGTGATGCTCCGTCACCAGGCTTCTCAACAGATCTCCTAAGCTCCTGTTGACTACTTCTGTCTGCCCATATGTATGCGGATGGTAAGCAGAACTGAATGCCAAGTCAGTCCCTAAATTCTTCCATAGCGTCCTCCAAAAATGACCTATGAACTTTGTATCCCGATCCGAGACTATGCTCCTGGGCAATCCATGCAATCGCACAATCTCCTTGAAAAATAAGTTCGCGATGTGGGTTGTATCGCTGGTCTTATGGAACGGGATGAAATGTGCCATCTTCGAGAATCTGTCCACCACTACAAAAATGGAATCCACGCCTCTCTGCGTTCTCGGTAATCCCAAAACAAAATCCATACTAATTGCCTCCCATGGTCTCTCTGGTATAGGCAACGACTGATAGAACCCTGTGTTCTATTTTTGGCCTTTCGCGTGTTGACATATTCTGCACATGTCAACAAATCGCTTTACATCTGCTCGCATGCCTGGCCAATAATAAGACTCGCTCAGCTTGGCAAATGTCTTGTCATGCCCGAAATGACTTGCTAGTCCTCCGCTGTGCTTTTCTTTCACCAAGTTCTCTCTCATAGAGCAATATGGGATGCACAATTGATTGCCCTTGAATAGCAATCCATCCTGTATCAAGAAATCTATCCACGGGCTCCTATCTCTGAGCACCGGATTCTCGGCTGCTTCATAAGCTTCCCCGAAATCAACGTCGCCTGCATACATATCTTTCAGGTTTTCAAAACCCAAAGTCTTGACCCTGAATTCCTGCAGCAATAAACATTTTCGACTCAAGGCATCAGCTACCTTATTAGTAGTCCCCGAAATGTGCTTTATGACAAAGGTGAAATTCTGCATATATTCCACCCATTTCGCATGCTTCTGATTCAGCTTCTCTTGCTGACTCACGAACTGTAACACATGATTATCACTGTACATCACAAATTCCTTGGGTATTAAATAATGCCTCCACTTCTTCAATGCTTGTATGATGGCATAGAATTCCTTATCGTATGTGGAGTACTTTATCTTCGCATCATCCAACTTCTCGCTGTAGTATGCCACAGGTTTGTCATCCTGACTCAAGACCCCTCCAACAGCATACCCGCTGGCGTCACACTTCACCTGGAATGTTTTCTGAAAGTCAGGCAGCACTAACACTGGCTGCTCGGTGATCTTTCGCTTCAACAAATTGAAGCTTCTTTCAGCCTCCGTTGTCCAATGGAAAACTTTATGCCGCTTCTTCACAGTGTCCATCATTGCGGCACTGATTCCACTAAAATTCCGAATGAATTTTCTGTAGAAGCTTGCCAATCCATGGAAGCTCCTTACCTCAAAAACATTTCTTGGCGATGGCCAATTCCTGATTACTTCAACCTTCTCAGGATCCATCTTCAATTCATTTTCCGAGATTACAAAGCCCAAATAAATGAGTTTTGTCTGCAGGAAGGAACACTTCTTCAAATTGATCAGCAGCTTCTCCTGCTGTAATCTTCTCATCACAGTGGCCAAATGCCTCACATGTTCAACCTTCGTCTTGCTGAAAATCAAGATATCATCAAGGTATACGACCACAAATTTGCCAATGAATTCCTGTAGGACTTCATTCATCAGCCGCATAAATGTGCTTGGCGCATTTGTCAACCCAAACGGCATGACCAACCATTCATACAACCCCTCGTTTGTCTTGAACGTTGTTTTCCACTCATCTCCCTCTCTCATCCGGATCTGATGATATCCGCTCTTGAGATCTATTTTGGAAAAGTAATTTGCCCCACTCAGGAAATCCATCAAGTCGTCCATCCTCGGCAGTGGAAACCTGTACCTGATGGTAATCTTATTTATCGCTCTAGAGTCTGTACACATCCTCCAGCCTCCATCCTTTTTTGGACTTAGTACCGTTGGAACGACACATGGACTGAGACTATCTCTGACCAGCCCTTTATCCTGCAGATCTTGCACCTGCCTCTTGACCTCCTCGTTCTCCTGAGGTGTCAACCTGTACACTGCCTTGTTCGGTAAGCTTGCTCCCGGTATGAGGTCAATGTGGTGACTCACACTCCTCATCGGTGGCAATGAACGCGGTAGTTCATCCACGATGATATCAGCAAACTCTCCCAGCAGTTGCTGAATCTCCTCTGGTAAATCATCCACTCTTGTGCTTGTCAGGACAATCCTCGGCTTCCTGACAACAAAGAACTGTGGATCTTCATTCTTCTCCAACTCTGTGAGAAGCTCTTTCCCACTCATGAGAAGTATCGTGTTGTTTACTTCCGGCTTGACCAC
>ML797184.1:153505-165975 GCA_009831015.1 Picea engelmannii | reverse complement strand
GTGAATCTTGTGGTTGGACCAAACTATTCTCGCCTTGTACACGCCAATTCCTTCTTTGTGCAAGAGATCAAGGTCAATGGTGACAAGAAGCCTGGCCCTATGCTTTATGGGTTCTCGGAACAACCTCCATTGGATATTCGGAGAAGCTGGAATCAGACTCACCATGTCCTTGTACCGTCTAACCACCATCAGGAATGGATGTTTTGGTTGAACAAGGGCTCTGTACTCAGTGTCTCTTACAATGTCAAGGTTGATGACTTTTCTCAGTTAACACTTATAATCGCTGAAGGTAAAATGGGTCTCAATGAATGGATTGAGGATCCTACATACCCCAACATATCTTTGTCATGGAATAGCGTACATGGAAATGGGACCATTGAGCAGAAGGTAGATAAAAATTCAGAATACTACGTTGCAGTTGGAAATCTTAATCCCCATAGCATGGAGGTATATTTGAATTTCAAAATAAATAGCGTCCTCTATGATACAACAGAAGAAAATTACAAATGTCCTTTACAGCAAGATTTGTGTGGTGTGAAGCTTTTCCTTCTTGGTGTTAACTATTCCATCCTCACCACCCCAGGTCCAACAGGGAGTACAGACAAAGATGAGTGGTGTCAGGCTGCTAAATTGAAGATTTTAAATGACCTGAAACACTAAATTGTCAAACCAGGGTTGGTAAACTTTGAGCTGCTACACTGTATGTGCAGGTAAGGCTCTAATCCCTATCTGAATTCTATCTTCAGAAGAAAACACAAACTCACCCTGAGAACTTGAATCCTAATGACTATCCTGAAACTTAGCATTTCCTATCTAAGTCATCAACAGAAAACAGTCATGTGCTTAAATGCTGGTGCTTCCATTTCTATTCAAAAGTGTGATTTCACAAGATTATTCCACCACTACTTTTAACCATCTATCATCACCATTTCTATTTAAGCCACGACAAAAAAAGTATTTCCTAAAATGCATTTAATCTGAACATTAAAAATGAATCTAAATCTGTCTACAGGAAAACAGAGAAACACCCTACTTACCCTACTGGTACCTGAAGCTTCCTCTAATTTAACTGCAATCTAACTATCCTAACTAAGTAGGGTAACTAACTATCTGACAAAGCAAATTTCATTCCAATTCTAAGTTATGTTCGAATTGAAAACTAGAGACTAATCAAACCTAGTTCATGTTCCAAACCCTACAGGCATCAGTCATGTGTTCAATATTCATCAACGTAAAAGATATCAGTATGCGGGAAATGATTCTGTTGAAGAACAATTAAACACGACTTTGAACCAGTTAATCTTTAAACTTTAAGCTATCCTGTATGCAAATTCCAAAACACTGAAATGAACTAAATCTAAGACAAAGTAACGCAGCGACTTGAACCTGTTTGGCGGGCCCAACCAAAAGGTACAAACGATGTCCAGTATTTCATATATTTGTTGGGATTCTTTGAAATATCGAAACTCATTCATCATAGAAACTTGAATAGATTTTGTTGCAGAAGCCAAACAGGTATGTATTGCAATTTTGCAGAATTACAGACTCGACTTCCGATAATAACACATTTTAGGATACATCAGACCTGTGAAGAATATAACTTGACCTCGGGAATTATCTAAAAATCCTTCGGCTTCTGGTGCTATTAGGAATACCCTGGACTTTAACATCCCTATAAGTCCAACCACTTTAGTTCATAGAAGCATATGCACCGGAATGTTGCAACTGAGCATGCTTCCGGACTTACTAAAGAAAGACTCAAAACTCAGACATAAGGGAGCTTAGAAGACTGACTCAAGACTCGGACTAAAACTCTATATCCAAAATGGGTGACCTTCTCTCTTATTTATAACAATTTTCGGAGACAAGACTGACAATTGGACAAACAAAACACATATGACTCTCATTTTTCGTAGATTTTCTGAAATGCTAGTCAAACCAGGTCAAAAGTTAGAGAAGTGCTCTGAGTTTCATAAATTCATCGTATAAAAAGACAAATTTTGAAGGATAAACCTGTTCACTAATCAAATTCCATAGTACCATATTTGTCTGTATATTTACAAGTGTTGCACATTTTTTAGAATAATTTACGGATGACAATAGGTCAATTTTGAAATATCTGTACAACAACTTTAGTTTTTACAAGCCACTCGAAATGACATGAAATAAATACTTCAAGCATCTGTTGTTCGTTCATGATTTTCAAGGAACTACATGTGCTGCAAATTCTCTTTTTATGATAGTAGCGTCCATCATGCTTTGGTTGATTCCGAAAGTGTCCCACCAATCTTTTAACCATTCTGGAGGAAAACTGTAGGTTAGAATGGACATTGCCAAATTTTATCATAGTGAAATAGGTCTTTGTATAGTTATCTTTTCTCTTTGTACTGAATATAGTCATAATCAGTTTCGAGGAATTTAAAAACTGGATTTTTTGGTAGGCCATTGGGGGATATGCTCGAGGACGGTTTAAGCTGTAATATTGATATTCAAGTCCTCTCAATGAGCTGGATTCTTGTTCTATGAATTGGATGTCACTAAAAATGTTGGTCAAAACATGGCAAGCATTTATGGATTTTTTTAAGTGATCTTTCATAGATTGTATTGGGTATGGTAATAGTGGAGCTAGGATTTTTTTGCACTTCATGGACTAAATGTACTAATGCAGATGATGGCTGGAGATTAATATCTAGTACTTGAGTACACCTTAGTTTCCAGGTGGATCTCTAACTGGTTTGATACGAATACAAATCCATATCATATGATACTTCTCTGAGAGTCTCTTGATTTTATTTCTATTCAGTGAAAATAACCATACACTAAGCAAGATCACTTGATCACACTCGCTTGGCCACATTTGCTTGTAATCACGCTCACTTGCTTCTGCAAATGTTCTTGACTTAGGAAGTCAAGAATATTATTCTCATTTTCTTTGATATGCTCAATATCAAAGTCAAAATTGAAGAACAAAGCTTGCCATCTTGCAAATTTAGCATCACTTTCCTTTTTTACTTCTTTATGCAATACTTTGTTAATTGCAGCATCAATTATTAACAAAAAAAAATGTTAATAAAAAATATTTCAAACTTGTTGATAGCATTTAATGCTCTTTTGATTTCTTTATCTAAAGTAGAGTAATTTTGCTATGTTTTTTCCCATGTTCCTGATGCACACTGAATTATTTATTCTTTGTTCTTCTTGCCATTTTTTCAAACCTATTTCAGAACTGCTCCCTACCCTAGATTACTTGCATCAGTTTCAACTATTTTTTTCTTCAGATTATCATCAGCAACATACAAAATAAGAAGGGTTTTTACATTTTTCTTGATATTTTGTATTTCCTTTGTATGTTCATATGTTCATGGTGATGGTTCCTTCTTTAATCTGTCATTCAAAATATTTTTGTCTTTGGCACAATCTTTGTAGAAATGGCTGACATAATTTAAGCTTACCAGAAATTTCTGCAACTGAGTTTTGTCTATAACTTTGTCTGGGAATTTTTCAACAAACTCAACTGCATGTTGTTGTAATGTCAGTTGGCCATTAGTAATAGTATGACTGAGGAAATTGAAACTGGTCTTAAATAATTCCATTCTCTTCTTTGAAACAACCAATCCAGCTTTCTTGATGACTTGCAGAAATACTCTCAAATGCTTAAAATGTTGTTCAATGGAATTAGAAAAGACTAAGATGTCATCAATATATACAATCATCCAATCAAAATATTATTTAAGAGTATTGTCCATTACTCTCTGAAACTTGGCTAGGGAATTTTTTAAACCAAATGGCATCATATTCCACTCATAATGTCCTGCAGGGACACTAAAGGAAGTTTTAAATTTATCCTCTTCTTTCACTATTACTTGCCAAAATCCTGATTTAAAGTCAAATTTTGAAAATATTTGTGCTGCAATCCTATTCACAAGACTGGACTTATGGGGAATAGGATAAGTATCATCAACAAGTACTTTGTTCAGAGGCTTATAGTTAATGACTAATTTGGAAACACCTTTTATTTTCTCTGGATGTTTATTGGCATAGAACCGATAGCAATTCCATGGACTGGTTGAATGTCTAATCAATCTTTTTTTTTAGCAATCCCTGGACTTCTTCTTCACAAAGCTTCTAATACTCTCTATTCATTGGGATAGTTCTACTTTTGCAAGGTTTTCCATCATATATTTATTTGTAAGGAAGTTCAATAACATATTGAGCTTTGTCCCAAAACGTTGTGGGATTTTCAGAGCACATTGTTTGCTCGAACTGATGTTGAAGTTCATTTATATCTTCTTGTGTCTTTGGGTTCTTGAGTTGATCTTCAATTCTCACACTGCCTTTTTCTCCTTCCATCATTTGCACTATTTGTTGTTTTATTTTGGTTTTCCATTCATAGAAAGATATCCAACTATCTTTCTGTTGCATGTATTCTTGACATTGCTTAGCCAATCTTTTCTTAGATCATCATTTGATACATAAACATTAAATTATGTAGTTTGTGGATGAGTGAAGAGATCCCAGTTTAACAAGTTTTTCATCCATTCACTATTTACTTGCCACTTGAAACATCCTCTCATTAGACTAAGGAATTTATGAATTTCAAGAATAGAGGGTTTCTTAGTGCCTGGAGGTAGAGGATTATTAAAATGACAATCAAGAATAATGGCATCTGATTTCTCTATATATCCTAAGCCATATCTTGGTGTACTAGGAGGACAAAAGTAACTAAATATTTATTTCAACCTGGGATCATCTGTTTCTAGCTCAGGAATTGAATGCAACATTAGGAAGTGATCATCATGAGGAAACCTAATATCAGTGCAAATTAGATGTGGACATACATATTTAGATGTTGAAAGTGGTGGAAAGTCTGTTCTTGGATTATGGTTTTCATGCTCAGGGTTACAAACATTTGGTTGATTGGAAACAAAAACGTGGCATTGACATTGGATAGGGATAGGAGAGGGTGAAAGAGTAAATACAGGATCACATAGACAACGTATAGGGTGTTTAACAGAGGTGTCCAAGTGAAAATTTACAAGATCATCACCACGCTTGGCTGTTAAATTTTGAAGAAGGACAAGATGTGAATAGTCCTTACATTTAACATATAAAGATGAATCACCAAAAGATCATGCAAGAAGTTGTAATGAAGGATGGGTACATGGAAATCTGGAGGATAAGGAATTGGAAGGGGGAAAATAAATGATGGCAGAAGAGTTGGATTCTTGGATATGGGAAGATGTAATAGCATGTTGTTTTGGAGATTTAGGTACATCAAAAACCCAATGAGAGGGAAAAGAAAGGTGTTCCCATTTTATCGTTTGGTGTTCAACTTTTTGGTTTAGGGGGTCAGTAAGGACAAGAATACTGGCCCAAGAGTCATTGCTAGGATGGTGCAAAATTGTTGGATACATAGTATTTGTGTGACGAAAACATCCATGTGTTTGGATAGATATATTAGTTATGCGACTTTGCATATCAAATCCAATGGTATTAATTTTCAATTTTACTATATCCCCTAAGTTTTCATCAAATGAGTAGATGGAAAAGTTTGGAAAACAATCAAACCAAACAGGACCATTAGAAAATGGAGAAAAAATCCCACCGAAGAGGTAGTTTGTAAATTTGTTATGGGTTAAGTCATGGACAATGCAGAGTACATAGGCATCAATCCATTTATGGACAAGAGCATTAATACCTACTCAGATACATCCCAAACGTAAATATTGTGTGTGGTGATTCTTGGCTTCATCTTGGATTTGTTGTGGGTCAAGCAAAGCGATAGTTTGAGTAGTATCACAATTATTTTGAACTTGGGATACTAACTCTTTAATGATTACTCAACTAATAGCTTTGAGATGGAACATACTTAAATTAGAATAAACCTAACTACTTGGTATGTTTGGTAGTTTCCAAGCGCCTTGGGGATGTGCTTCAACTACTTCAATAAGAGATTTGTTTAATGAAGAAGTAGAACATTCATTAAACATATTTTGCAAGACAGAAGAATATTCTTCAACATTATTAACTTATTTAAATGACACAGATCTATCCATATCAGAGAAGAAAAGTACCCGAAAAAGTCGTCTGCAAAATGATTGTAGATTGGTTCTACAAAAATGACTGTAGATTGGCTCTTGGCTCGGATACCAATTTTCTTCAGCAACTTCCCTCGCTAAGGAATGAAGCTTGAAATATTTTTCTTTCTTACACAACAAATTAATGTTTGTATGTTCTTCTGATGACACATCTTCGAGAGGAGGTGGTCCAAAATTTAGCATCTACACTTGGGACTTCAACTCTTTTATTTCTTGTATTGCCCATAAATCTATCTTATAGGAAAATTCTTATGAAGTTTTTGTTTCTAATTGTTGATGTTTAGACAACATCGAGAAGACATTCTCTAAAGATAATAATTAATAATATGATTATTATTTATTATTCAATATCATATATAATAAGTAAATGATAATAATAAATAGTTATTGATTATTCAAGGGACGCATCCTTTCATGGATGGTCACCTTATGTTCCCTACATATGGAACACTCATTATTGTAATAATATATTGAATGTTGATCTTATCTTATATGAAGAACAACCAACATGGTATCAAAGAGGGACTGAGTTGTCTCCCTCATGGGAAGGCCCAAGAAAATGGGGCAATCCATGCTTGCTAGAGGGCAGCTGGTAGTAAACTGTGGCAGACAGTGATTTTATATGGATTTCCCTCCATGGTTAAACTCGAGTCGAAACTCGCCTTCAGTACAAAGGTAATTGTTGTGTATCTCTCTGGAATCTCCATTAACGGGCTGATGGGAACGGATGAGTGCAATATCTTCCGATCTTCGAGAAAACTTACTACAAAAGAAGCATTCCAAGTGATTGTTGATCATCCCGGGGGAACGTCAACACAAATATTGTGAGGGGAGTTGTACCCAGTTACAACGAAAGGTATTGTTTTGTGCCACTGCAAGAGAGTTACAACGAAAATGACAGTCAACATGATGTATATATTATAGTTCTAATTACAAGCCAAACAAAGTTTTTGCACAAGTTGTCGATAGTGATAAATGTCTCCAAGTTTGGGATAAGACACTTGCTCTTTTAGGGATACCTATGGACTGCATTCAAAGAAGCGTCCATCAAATTATGCCTCCTCCATATTTGTTTGACCTGTGATTGCCTGTAGATGAAAAATAATATACGTTATCAGTGGTCGAATAGGCAGATTCAAGCACGACAATGTCTACGTGTATGATCCAAAAATGTATAAATGGTGTGGTATACCTCCCACCATTATATCCAGGCGAGGGACTTTTGATGCCACTATTCATGGAAGAATTTACGTGTTCGGAGCATGCAGTGATCAAACTGATCCATGGGGTGAAATGTATGTCAAGCCATCTACTAAGAAATGGACACACATTTCCAGTTCTCAGACTCTAATCGATGCACTTCACATTGGTTTTGACCATGTACTAAGCTCTACTGTTCTGGGCAATAAGATATTCATACGAAGCTTTGGGAATGGAATAGTGTTCGATGTGGAATACTCTGCTTGGTCTCCATTTCCACTAAATTTTTCGAATTACTAGTGGAACGACGCATCTACTGCAGCTATTGTGCAAAACTTGTTAATCACTTGTCACCATGTGTATAACAAGGATGCTCCTAGACATGAACTCAACATCTGGGCCTACGATCCAGAGTTTGATGCTTGGCTTAAGTTAAAGGGCTTGAGATTTGTTTTCGTAAAGATGCATACAGATCGGACTTTATGACCGTAAATGGGAAGTTAGTCATATATCACATATGGGATATTGATCATCTGAGATTCTCAGTAATTGAGATCAATGAAAAAATTCAGACAGGCTTGGTGGTCAATCTTTTGTGGAATTGTTGGCTTCATCGTTTCCAGAATCAATGGATTTTAGCGAAACCGACACATTCATTCTCAACATGATGATCAAACATATGTAAACAACTTACTGTTTTGGGAAATTTGGAATTAAGATTTCCAAGACGGATGCCCTATTTATTTGCAGAATATTTGAGATAAAAAGTATATGGATATATTCATTTGTGAAACATTATTCCTATGAATGCAATGTGTGTTCAAAATAGAAGTCCTAATAACGCTTTAAGGAACATGACTCTCGAGGAGGCCTTCATCAGAGTGAAGCCTGAGGTTGGACACTTTAGGATATTTGGGTGTCTAGTATACATTCATATACGCAAAGAGAAAAGGACCGAGCTAGACCCTTCAAGAAGAAAGGGTACATTTATGGGGTACAATGAGTCTTCAAAGGCATACCGGATCTATATCCCTAGTCAAAATTAGATTGAGGTGAGCATAGATGTTACCTTTGAGGAGGAGGTAGCCTTCATGAGATCTAGAGGATCTCACATGGATATTGATAGTGAGAAACAAGAAGAGATGGTTCCTTCTCCCCCTCACCCTCCAATAGTTCAGAAGGAGACAGTTGAGCCTATTTATCCCATTGATCTTGTACCTCTGGTTGATGTTCCCGGAAATATTGTAGTAGGTCAAAAGAGACCTGCATGGACTCGTCAGACTCTGCAGGAGGCAAAAAGACATGTAGCTCCTCGTGGTACCTTCCGAGAGAGCAAGAGACCTCATTGATTTTGAGCCTTCATGTTATGAGGAGGCATCTAGTATGGAGAGATTCCATGATGGAGGAGTATCAGTCCATCATGAAAAATGATGTGTGGTATATTGTTCTGAGACCTGAAAGCAAGTCTGTAGTGACTTCCAAATGGATCTATAAGATCAAACATACAACTGATGGAAGCATCAAGAAGCACAAAGCAAGTTTTGTTGCTAGAGGATTCTCTCAGGTGGAGGGAATAGATTATGAGGAGACATTTTCTCTTGTTGCTCGATACACTTTTATTCGAATGATTATTTCCCTCGCAACATCCATGGGTTGGAAACTACATCATATGGATGTGAAGACAACCTTTATCAATGCAGAGATTGGGGAAGAAATATACATCGAGCAACCAGATGGTCTTGTCATACATGAGAAGGAGTCTCATGTGTGTAGGTTGAAGAAGGCTCTATATGGACTCAAGCAGGCACCTCGAGCTTGGTATGCGAGGATTGATGGACACCTGACGAGTTTGGGCTTCAGCAAAAGTGTTGTTGATCCCAACCTGTACTACAAAACTGTTAATAGTGAGGCCTTGATTTTGGTCCTCTACGTTGATGATTTATTCCTCACAGGTACATAAAGCTTTATTATTGAATGCAATTATGCATTGGCCTCTGAGTTTGAGATGAAGGACCTTGGTATGATTCACTACTTCTTGGGACTAGCAGTGCGGCAAAGAACTGATGAGATCTTCCTGAGTCAGGGGAAGTACACAATTGAGATATTGAAGAAGTTTGAGATATTGAACTTCAAGCCCGTGGATATACCAATGATGATGAATCTAAAGAAACTAAGTGTGTCTTCTTTCGATTTTGACAAAATTGATCTGACTCTATATAGATAGCTAATTGGATAATTGATGTATCTGGTTAACACCAGACCAAATATTTGTTATGCAGTGAGTGCACCTAGCCAAGTTTATAAGTTAGATAGACACACTAGATTGTTGTGAAACATGTGTTGAGATACTTGCGAGGCACAGTTCGACATGGTCTGAGATATACTTCCAATATTGATTTGATATGGCAGGAATATATTGACTCTGATTGGGCAGAGAGCGCAATGGACAGAAAGAACACCTTCAGGTGTTGCTTCACTTTGGAATCTTCCATGGTTTCCTGGTGTAGCAGGAAACGAACTTCTGTGGCTTTGAGCACAACAAAAGCAAAGTACATTGCATTAAGTATGACAGTCTGTGAAGCAGTGTGGCTTCACAAGCTCCTTGAAGATTTATTCGAACATGTGTTGGATTCCACTATTATTCATTATGGTAACTAAAGTTGTGTGAAGATCTATGATAATCTAGTGTTTTGTGAAAAATCAAACCACCTTGAGATCAAGTACCATTTCATCCGAGACATGGTGCAGAGGAAGGAAGTATTGGTGCAGTACCTTCCTATAGATGAGCAAGTTGTTGTTGTTCTTACCAATCCAGGATGAAGTTTAAGTACTTATGTGACAGACTTGGCGTGGTAGAGAATGCCTCCCTCACTGAGAGGGAGTGTTGATGGTTGCAGCTTCCTGAGAAATTCTCCATATTGTACTCCTCTGTGACTGAGTTGAGTTGATTTGTGAGGACACTTATCTGAGAAGGGATAAGTGGAACACTTATTCGAGAAGGAATAAGTGAATTTGGGATTATAACCCAACGTCCCATGTGGAGAGAACATGAGGACATGTCAAGGGAGCTGATGATCCATATGGATATCGGTGGCCACCCACCTTTTCCAATTGGCTCAAAACAGTTTTCTAAATTTTTTGGCAATTTACTATTTTTAGCAGTTTTTACTTCCAGGGCCATTTTGAGGGCCTAAATGAAGGTTTTTCGGTATCGACATCTTCAATGATAGCCAAAGGCATTTTTGAGCCTCCAAAATGAATCTCCTCGATGATACCTTTCGAACGGGCTATCACACGCCTAAAATGGAGATCGTATGCAAAAATTACGACCCCGGGAAGTTGATGTACTAGCTTACCCAAACGGGGCCCACATGACTTTTGGCATTTCATCTCCTAGGGTTAGTTTTTTGGATGTCTAGGGTTTTTGACATTCATGCTTATTGTAAAAAGGCCTTCAGAGCCTCATTGTAACCTTCTTCTTGCGAATGTGCGTTGTCGTTACATCTCTTCTCAGAGATAAGCCGCCACCATTCCAGCAAGCTTGTTTCCGCTGCATTTTACAGTTTCAGCTCATTTTGTTATTGAATAGAAAACTAGTTTTACTGTATCTCTGTTATTTTGTGTTAAGCAGTTGTTAATAATCTGTATTCATTTCGTTCTGCTCATAAAATCCGGATCAGTTGACCCTTGACATCATACACTATGGGAGTTGACCCTAGTGTTTCTAGAGGGTGTAGCCTCTAGAAGTCCACATGGAATGCCATGTGTGACAAACTTTCTCCAAATCGTACTCCTCTGCTAATTGAGTTGAGTTGATCTGTGAGGACACTCATCTGAGAATGGATAAGTGGAACACTTATTTGAGAAGGAATAAGTGCAGTTGGGATTATAACCCAATGTCCTGTGTAGAGAGCACATGAGGACATGTCAAAGGAGTTGACCCTTGACATCATACACTATGGGAGTTGACCCTAGTGTTTCTAGAGGGTGTAGCCTCTAGAAGTCCACATGGAATGCCATATGTGACAAACTTTCTCTAGATCATAGTCCTCTGTGAATTGAGTTGAGTTGATCTGTGAGGACACTTATCCGAGAAGGGATAAGTGGAACACTTATTCGAGAAGGAATAAGTGCATTTGGGCTTATAGCCCATCGTCTCATGTTCAGAGAACATGAGGACATGTCAAGAGAGTTGACCCTTGATGCCTCACACTATGGGGAGTTGAACCTAAGTGTTCCTAGAGGGAGTAGCCTCTAGAAGTCCACCTGGGAGTGCCATGTGTGACAAATCTTTTACTACTATGGTGGTTTTGTACCACTGGCAAAGACTGCATGTCTCTGGATAGTAGTTGTGTACTACTATGGAAAGATACCTCCCTAGCTAAGAGGGAGTGTTGATGTTTCAACATCGGGCATAACTTCTCCTACATTGGGTTGCAGACCAAGGGAGATAGGATACATTTATCATTAAGGTGCACTTGTGATAAATGGGCCCAGACGTAGTCCTTCCTTGATCATGACAAGGAATAATATGGACTCGAGGTGCTTGAAGTGCTTTCCACATGTCAGTTAGTATCAAAACGAAATTCACTCATAGGTGTGTGCCTGTGGTGAAAGATCTTGGTATAGTCTTTGTCCTAGTCATGGCGATTTGACAAGGAATGATAAAGACTCAAAATGCTACATGTTATTACGTGCGGACCCAGAGTGAGCCTGAATTAATTGGCTCAGAGGGAGAGCTGTAAAAGGAGTTTCTCCTCGGTTCAGGTGGGAGAGAGATGTCTCCCAACACTGGCAGACAAGTGTCATGAGTCTAGGGTGAAGTTTGTATACTTCAAGACAAGAGTGGCATGTTGTGTTGAAATAATGTAACTGCGAAGGGCATTCTTATTATTTTGTGATTGGATTAAATCCCCATTGTGGATTAATCATGTCATTATTATTATTTTTATTATTAGGTTAAATCCCCATTGAGGATTAACCAAGTCGGTAATTGTATAAGGACCAAATCCCCTTTTGCGGATTGGTCATCGGACAATTATAATGTAAAGAATAAGAAGTCGGCCCCAACAGTTATAATGAAAGGTCGGCCCAGCCAGATTTAATTAAAGGTGGATTTATCCACCCAATATGAGAGGTCGGCCCTGCCAGAATGGTGTCTCTTCACACGTG
>ML797184.1:115306-141514 GCA_009831015.1 Picea engelmannii | reverse complement strand
TGCAGCGTTTCCTTGCGGACAGACTTCAGGTGCTCTCCAACTCTTCTCTCCACGGCTGGGCGACTCCTCTCAGGATCCTGGGCCCTCCCGTGAGGGAGTGAGCCCAGTCCTGTGCTCTGATACCACTATGAAGGATTCAGACGTGGCACACACAAACAAATAACCCACAAAATAGATTGTATTGCTGGATTGATTAAACCAGATACATCTGCCTCGTTTTTATAGAGGCCTTTAGAAAACTCTCGAGCGTCCAAAAGGTTCTCGGAGTGTCTACGATAGGCGGTGGATGAACAGTGTTGGTGGTTGATCGGTGGTTGAGTAGAAGGTTCTGAATTAAATGCCGGTAGAAATTACATATTCCAACAATAGAACCCAAGAAAGTCAGAATTGATCTTCTTGAAAACGTTTGCTATAACCCCATAACCCTATTAGTCACGTTACACACGCAGAAAGTTGGTGAAGCTTGCTAAATCTGTTCTTCTGGATGCAATTATGTCTTAGCAATAGTTCCTAGAATCCACAATCTCTGGAAAAAGGTTTGATTTGAGTAAAGGATGTACAGGAAATAAGATTGTATATGAAAGAAAAAAAAAATGGACGTGGATTAAGGATGTACAGGAAAGAAGATTGTGTATGAAAGTATTGTTGTCAATTTATGTTGTCCCATTCATAGCACTCAATTGTCTATAGCATTACCTATCCCGATAGGCACACAGCTCATCAAAATAGGTTTCGAAACCCTGGATGTTAGACTTAAATATAAAATATTCTAAAATGTTGAAAGCTTTAAGGTGCAGCCTTTGTATCTCACCCCAACACTCTTGTCTTCTGATAACAAAAATATTTGAAAAAGAGATGGATATTTATACAAGCTGTATGAACAGATTTTCATAAAATGATATGTATCATGGTATAAACAAGGAAAATAGCTGCAAAGCAGCTAATTCTCTGCATGATTCGAAAAGCATAAAAGCATAAATTGACATAATAGAATGTTGTAATTGTGAAAGAATTAGACAAGGACTCATGAACCCACTTCACATAAGTGCTCTGCATCAGCTTCAATGGATTGCGAGCCTCAATTTACAGCTGCACCAAAACGCATAACACTTTCTTCCATAACCCCTCTTCGAAACTGGATCCCCCATGTCTTAGTAAGCCTCCTTCTTCAACTTGTCAAAATCCTCTCCTTTTACCACATCATATAGTCGTAGTTTATCACTACCCTGGAAGACCATTTTGGCAGAGAAATACATCAGAACACCATAAAAACAATTATGAAAGGGAAATCTAAATTTTGAATTGACGTATCTTAAATTTCAGATATCGTATATCTTTAATATCAAGCCCTCTTGCAGCCACATCTGTCGTGACTAGCACAGGGGATTTTCCAGTTCTGAACTGGCCTAAAACCCAATCTCTCTCCCCTTGAGTCTTGTCCCCATGGATAGCAATAGCTCCAAATTGTCGACCAAGACTTCGGGCAAGGTTGTCACACATCCTTTTTGTTGAACAAAATATTATAACTCTTGACCCTAGCTCCTGTCCCCGAAGAATTTGTTCCAGTCTTCTTTTTTTCTCCATTGGCGGAACTACTTCAACATACTGGAAAATACAGTTCCAAGTGTCGTATAAAAATAAAACACTAGAACCAAAGTGCAGCTATAATCTTCAGAAATTGGCATACCTGAGTAATGGAATTATTCGTAGCTAACTCATCAATTGTTCCTATTGTCACCAGAATAGGATTAATCAACAAATCACCAACTATAATCTGAACCTCCTTTGGCCAAGTTGCAGTATACATCAAGGTTTGCCTTTGACGCGGGATTTAATTCACAATTTTCCAAATCTATGGCTCAAAGCCCATATCAAGCATACGATCAGCTTCATCAAGTGCCAAGAATGAAATCTGCTTAAGGTTTCCTCTTTTAGTTTCTAAAATGTCATTTAGTCTTCCGGGAGTGGCAACAACAATATCAACTCCACGTTCCAAATCCCTTAGTTGTGGGCCTTTTGGTGCCCCTCCATATAAGCACTGAACAAAGAACAAAAAAATCACAAGATAAGAAACAGCCAATGTAAAATTTCCATAGATCTGCATGGAAAAGATAATCTAACAAGGATGGGAGTTTTTTAACAAACCGTGCATGAAATCCTCGATGATCTACCAAACTGTATAGCTTCCTCTTGTATTTGAGTTGCAAGCTCTCGCATTGGTGCCAAAACAAGTACCGTTGTGCATGGTTGCTTGTTGAAGCAACCTGTGACAGAAACATTGGGCTTATTCTCAAGATATATGGCTGGCCAAAAAAACATTGGAAGCCGTGACCCCGTCCTATGACTTGAAAGCCACCCTCAGACAACGATCCCCCAGCAAACAGGCCCCAACTACACGAAGCCCAAACAGTAGAGCAGGGAGTTGTGTTTTCGTTGTACAACAGTACAACGTACGACATATGCTCTTCTCTGGAGCAAATATTGCACCTGCGACAAGTACAGGATAGTTGAAACTCTTTGGTGCATAAATCCTTGTTTTGAAGGTGCACCCTGCAGATCGATATACTAGAAGAATCCCATATTTTTCCTTTTTCTTTGTTTCAAGAATGTTAATGGATGGACTCATAAAAGAACTTATGGATGGACTCAGAGGAGAGGAGAGTTGGTTGTAGCTTAATTTGATGCTAGTGATTGTGCATGGAGATCCATGCATATCGCCACGGGTCTTCCAATTACAAATATCTCAAATTTTCTTTTTAAAATTATTTTGTGTAATCTGACAAATATCTGAAAATAATACCTCACCGTGGGTATTATGTCCCATCACTGATATATAGACGAATAAGAAAATCAAAATATAAATTTGTAATAATTAAAAAATCTGTTTTTTAATTAAAAATAAATAAAATAATAATTTGTTTTTGGTAAACTTTGGTTATGGTTTAGTTATAGTTATAAAACTGTTTGCAAAAGGCACCAACTTATATAATGAAATGCACCTACTGAATGATATAGTCCCTCACTAGAGGGAGGGACTAATAATAAAGTGTGACAAAATTAATATGAATATAATGGAAGATATGGTTAACAATGAAAACATTATAATAAGTTAATAGCAAAAAGAATTTAAAAAAATAATGGCAATTTATATAGACCAGATGTATATATGGATTTAATATAGCAATAATAATAAAAAAATTAAGATCACTGTCTAAACATACATCAAATTATGTATGAGATTCCTTTGTTAACAATAATAATAAAAAATTAAGGTCATGGTCTAAATATACCCCAGATTAGTCTAAATATACACCAGATTATGTATGAGATTAATTTGTTTGAGATTAATTTGTTTGTGAGATTACGGTGATTGATTAAGTCTATAGAGGTGTACATACTCTACCCCCTCCTAGATTCGAACCTAACACCTCCTAGGAGGAAATAAAAACAAAGTGTGTAAACATATTTTCATCATAGAACCCCTCATTTATAGTGAACCATGTATGGTGGTCCAATTCTAAAAAACCACGAATTATTATGGATGGTTACTCAAGTAGTCTAGTAGATTATTATGTTTGTGATGAGAAAATATCTTAGTCATGGGTGATTTTAGGGGCGAAATTTTGCTCAAGGGCGTAATTAAAGGGGTTCCAATTTTTTATTGGGCGATTTTTTTTATATTGGAGTGGTTTTTTTAAACTTTTATTTTTCGTCCCTAATTTATTTAAAAAAAAATAGTATAGAGGGTTAGCCCGGGTTTTTATGAGGGAGAGAAGAAAAAAAGTGTATTTCGCTTCTGCATTTTGGAGCTCCAAGCTTCCATTTGCCCCATTTCCAGAAATACGGAAATTTTTGGTAGCGAATTTGCCCTCACATTGGGTATAAATCATGGTTTACGGTTTAATCTGATCCAATTTTGTGGTATGGGCAGCTACACTTTTCTATTTGCACGATTTCCAAAGAATAAGGGGATTTCTGTTAGTGATTTCACCCTCCCATATACTATAAATCGTGTACTATTTCTTTGTCAACAAGCACAGCGTTTGGAGGGTATTCAGATGAGGCCTGAGGGTATTAGAAAGACAAAGCAATAATCAATTATCAATAGCACAATTTTTGAATATTTGGCACAACGTTTGGATATCCAGACTCTAGAGGAAAGCACGGTACACTGTTTCGATGAAATTGTAACTTCATATTTCTTTGATGAATTGTTTATTGTGGCTGTAAGTAATGTAAAATATTTTTAATCATGTTGTTGTGGGCTTGTGTTATTGAACTCAAGTAGTAGGGAGGAGAATTGAAATCAGTGAAACTCATATAGTTCATGTGTTGATATCAAAACTATTTAACATCATTTTATCTTAAACCTTGCACTCTGAGAAAATACAAGGAAGAAAACCTCTTCTTGTTTATTCATTTACAATGCTTTATGTTGTATACACTCACCTATACAGAGCATTCCATGCAAAGTTTTGCAATTTTAGTGAAATTTCAATAGTTTCTGCACAAAATTTCTCTGCAAGTATTTGCTAACAAGTAACCTTTCATTTAAGAAGGTAATTTCTACACCAAACAACTTCAAACCTTAAGAGATTAGAAGGTAAGAGTTTTGACATGAAATACTGCATCTGTCCTTTACATGCCTGGAAGGAAAATAGTAACAAGGTTTCACTAAGAACATCTTACCTACAATAAGGGCATTTGGAATTTTTGCATCCAAAACCTTTGCAGATGATTATCCTAGAGTATTGTGACAATCCCCCCTCCTTGAATTACTTTACCCCAAAGAAATTGTAGTGTTGGTTTTTGTAGAATATCTTGGACTTCCCATGTCACCTTTTCTACCGATAGATCTTTCCATTGGACGAGGAAATTTGATAATACCTACAACACCTATGGAAATAAAATGAGCATACTCATTGCTCAATCAACCAACCGATTGCTACATAAATAGAGTTATTTCTTCTATCTTGTTGTAGTGCACATGGAAGTTCTTGGACTCAAGTAGTAGAATTCGGATGGCCCTTCCCATCATAACATTTCAATTGATTTTGACACAATGAATCTCCAAATGTGAAATAATAATTATTAGACAACTAACCTTGAGTATTCCACTGTTATGGTAACTATTCTTCCTTCATATGATGGTCCTTTATGCATTCCACTACATATACCTAAGCTGCTAGAGAAACATCCTTCAATTGGTGCCTGAAGATCCTTTGTGAATAATGACACACAATCCTCATGCTAGTGTTGCTCGAGACAATTACATCATTATATATTTGGAAGAATCCCCTAGTGTTATCTCTACATTAGAGGTAGTGAAAAATTGTCTTTCACAACATAATGCCTTGTTGAATTCCATTGGAGGTATTGACCCTTTGATGGGATTTATGGGCTTGTGTTATTGAACTCATGTAGTGGGGAGGAGAATTGAAATCAGTGAAACTCATATAGTTCATGTGTTGATATTGAAACTATGTAACATCCTTTTATCTTAAACCTTGCACTTTGGGAAAATACAATGAAGAAAACCTCTTCTTGTTTATCCATTTAAAATGTTGTATGTCGTATGTATGTGTTTTTGTTTCCAGGAATTAAAATCTTATGGACTAATATAATCAAGACTCTTGCCACCTCAACCATAGCCCAATGGTTTTGATTTTGGGAGTTTCAATATCAAAAGCACAGACACCATATTTGTTAGGTCCCCAAATTCTAGCCCCAACAATGTCCTGGAAAAATAGGGCCACTCTAAACAAATCAGTGACTAGGCAAATGGAGATGTACGAAAAATTGTAAGCAACTAGTACATACCTCCCAAGCCATGGTGAGTTCATATGGGTGCCTAATAAGCACATAATTACATCATCTTGAAATCAAAAAACAAGTTCTAGCATGGTTGTGGGCATATACAGTGGAAATCAAGGCACCATGGGTGTTATTTTGCTAGTCCTAGCGACCCACATAATCCTACAAATCGACTCCAAACATTATTTATTGCACAAATGACAAACATGCACTAACCTATACAGAGCATTACATGCAAAATATTTCCTTAATAACTCTTTATCTCAAGGTACTCAATTAAATTTCCACTACATAAATATTACCCCCACCTTTTTCTGACTGTGTTTGTTCCTTTGGCTGCTTACATATCTTTCCATTTTGTCTATCAAGGATTCATTTCTTTGAGAATTTCAATGGATATGGTAATGGAACTTAAAAAGGAACAATGGTGAGCCCATACTCACAAGCTATGACTGTTTAAAAATTTTTTTATTATGTTTTCCTATATTACAAGGATAATATTTGCTTGACTATTCAAATGGATATGTCTACACAATTCTAGTAAGAAAAATGCTAGTCGTGTAGTCACGAGATAAGTCACTTGATTGTGTCTGAATCCTTGTCCTGTACTAGGACTGATTGGTCAAATAAAGATTTCTATATTAGTCTTATTGATCACTTTTGGTTACCACTAAAAGTAATTTATTTCTTCATTAATAGTATATAAAATTTCCACAATATGCATAGGTATTAAGAATAGTTGGTTAAGTTCAAAACAAGTGTACTAAACTAACAGGTCCTCTTCTCCTTGTTGCATATTCTCAACAGAGAAAATCTCAATGAGTGCTAAGTGGACTATTCAAATCATGAGAATTATTGGTCAGTTGTGACTAATACTCATGGATATGGGTCATAGATTAATGACTTACACTATGCAGTTAATCCCCAAAATGATATCTAATATGTTGCACTGCGGAAGCCCCTCTATGCTTAAATAATAAGAGTGAAGGGATCTCTAACTGGATAGTTCATAAGACACAATACTTGCTAAGGTTCTGAAAATGGGGTAGCAAGCTAAATGGGTTTGATTGTGGGGAAAACTCCACAGTTAAGCGCGCTTGAGCCAGAGGCGTCTTGGGATGGGTGACCACCTGGGAAGTCCTGGAAGTGATGATTGATGCTATGTGATTCATTTCACTGGTTTCAATCCCATTTCTTCACCCCTGTGAGCATCACCCGATGCAATGAATGCTACGTGGACGATTCAAATCATGAGAATTATTGGTCAGTTGCAACTAATACTCACGTATATGGGTCATAGATTAATGGCTTACACTACGCGGTTAATCCGAAAAATGATATCTAATATGTTGCACCGTGGAAGCCCCTTTATGCTTAAATAATAAGAGTGAAGGGATCTCTAACTGGATAGTTCATAAGACACAATACTTGCTAAGGTTTTGCAAATGGGGTAGCAAGCTAAGTGGGTTTGATTGTGGGGAAAACTCCACAGTTAAGCACGCTTGAGCCAGAGGCGTCTTGGGATGGGTGACCACCTGGGAAGTCTTGGTTACCAGGTACAAGTCCTAGAAGTGATTATTGATACTATGCGATTCATTTCGCTAGTTTCAATCCCATTTCTTCACCCCTGTGAGCATCACCCTATGCAATGAGTGCTATGTGGACTATTCAAATCATGAGAATTATTGGTCAGTTGCGACTAATACTCATGGATATGGGTCATAGATTAATGACTTACACTACAAAGTTAATCCTGAAAATGATATCTAATATGTTACACTACAGAAGCCCCTCTATGCTTAAATAATAAGAGTGGAGGGAGCTCTAACTGGATAGTTCATAAGGCACAATACTTGTTAAGGTTTTGCAAATGGGGTAGCAAGCTAAGTGGGCTTGATTGTGGGGAAAATTCCACAGTTAAGCGTGCTTGAGCCAGACACGTCTTTGGATGGGTGACCACCTGGGAAGTCCTAGTTACCGGGTGCAAGCCCCGAAAGTGATGATTGATGCTATGTGATTGATTTTGCTGGTTTCAATCCCATTTCTTCACCCCTGTGATCATCACCCGATGAAATGAGTGCTAAGTGGACTATTCAAATCATGAGAATTATTGGTCAGTTGCGACTAATACTCATGGATATGGGTCATAGATTAATGACTTACACTACCCAGTTAATCCCGAAAATGATATCTAATATGTTGCACTGCAGAATCATGAGAATTATTGGTCAGTTGAGACTAATACTCATGGATATGGGTCATAAATTAATGACTTACACTACGTAGTTAATCCCGAAAATGATATATAATATGTTGCACTGCAGAAGCCCCTCTATTCTTAGAGAAAATCTATTCTACTTAGTAATCCTCAAGATATGCCAAAATTTTTGAAAGAGCATGGCAATATTGATTATCTAAACAACCTTCCTCTTTGGAGTTTGCAAGATGGTTTCCAAAATATGAAACACTAAAGTTGAGCTGGATACAATTTATTGGAATACTGATCTCAATTTTCATGAATAGTCTCTATACTTTACGACCTTGGATTTGTGTTCAAAGTCAAGTATCCAAACTTCAAAAACTGGTAAACAGGAACCACAAACCGATGTTCCTGAATACCACAAGTTGTGTTCCTTCTTTAATAGGTTGTTGAAGTGGAAGTGTTGATGCCTCCAAACTCATATCTTTTTGATGGGGTCAAAATTTAAACCCTATAAAATAGATGGTCTGAAACTTTGGTTTTGCAGTCATAAAAACTTGGTGATGCCACTAGCTAATGTCTTAGATATGCTGATAAACCTAGAAAAAATGTTGGGAAAGAAAGGGTGAACTGAAAAATTCCATGCCAACAAATTCTTCGAATCAAATGCTTGAAGTGAGCCCTCTTAGGAAACCCTAAACAAAGAGAAAAATCCAAAAACCCTAGATCCACAATCCTTAGGGAAATACCTTAGCCATAATCTTCGGATCAGTTGTAAAGAAGATGATCAGAAACCCTGGTTCAAAAAAACTTGGTGATGCCCATAGGCTAAAAGAATAAGTCACTTGTATAAGAGAGAAATAGATCATGTTGATGTTACAAACAAGTCTCGAGTCTGTATTTATACTCAACCCAAGAGGTATGGTGTCCTTTCCAAGAGGAGTTATGGGCTCACATAATGACAAGTTGGGTCTTAACTGGTTAGGAATATAATAAATGGGTGTTGAGCCCAACCCTAGAAACACACTAAAATGATTACAAAGTGAGTCCATGACCGTATTATGTATGTGAAGATTACACCATTATTGCAACACTTTCTATGATTTCATTGGTGTCGCATGTTTGTCTTCTGGGTGTTCCTTCTTTGATTTCGCTAGTGTTTGTCATCAGTCTGTCTAACGTTTGACTATCATTCTTCGTGTTGCAAGGTTTTTTTTGCATACATTGTTTCAGGGCTCAATGCCCACCAAGTTTTTGAGACTCGGTCATCAACATGGTGATGCCTTGTCTCAACCACTAGACCACAAACTAATGGGCAAACTAAACAACTATTAAAATATATTATGTTACAAGAGTGTTTTAAATGAAATATGGTGACATAATAAATAAGGGATAGTGATACCAATATATAATAGATATTTTACTTAGCAATTCACATAAAATAAATGATTTTGCAAAGAAAACTGATATCCAAATGGATATTTGTATTTTGGCACTTTATCTCACTGAAGTTTTTATAAATGAAGATTGCAGACAAGCATGATTTCTTAATTTTTGAAGATAGGAAGTTTGATGACATTGGAAATACAATGACCATGCAATACGAAGGGTAAGTAATAGCTGTGTTGACACACATTCTAATTGACATGTTTCTTTCATGGGTCATACCGAAAGGTGGTTAGGTTTTCTTGGAGAGTTGACTGGTAGTGGACTATTCTCTGTTACACCGGGAAAACATAAAAATGGTTTCAATCTGTGCAGAGGAATTTTCAAAATTGTAGGGTGGGAAAATGTTGTAAATGCACATGTCATTTAGGTCCTAGCATAGTGGAAGGGTTGAAACTGAAGGTACAGTTTTTTATTTCTATTTCACATGTTTTAAGCATCTTGTTTTTAGATGGCTAAGGCATTAGTATTTTAGAATTGACTTGAGTGTTGACATTGTCCAGGGATTACCACATGGAAGGGGTCTACTGCTACTTGCAGAAATGAGCTCTGTTAGAACTCTTGCCAAGGGTGAATATACATATGCTATAGTAAAGATTGCCTCTGACCATCCTAATTTTGTAATTGGGTTCATATCCATTAATCCAACAACTTGGCCAGAGGGACCAGGAAACCCCACATTGATACACATGACTCCAGGAGTACAATTGAGCAGTGGAGGAGATACTCTGGGTCAGTAGTACAACACTCCTAATTCAGTAAGGCTTCTTGCCATGCTTCATTTTGACTTTCCAGATATGGCAAGTTCGTTTTTGTTTAATAGATATGGGATTGTATCATTGTATATTGGTATATTTTTGGTTGTCTGTTCTACATTTCATATTTTTGTTTTTAAATAGTTAACTTTGACTTCTTCCTCTATTGATATTCTTTTTAAAAATTTGAACATTGTTCCTTGTTGATTTTGTTTTGGATTAAATTGTAGAGCTTGGCTTGAAAGATATACGACACAATATGCCAGATAAACTATTTCTCATGTTGATGTTATCATTAATTTTTATAACAGAAACAAAATTTATAATATAAGATGTAACTTTACAAGCTGCCCCAACTATGTTTGTGGGCAGATAATACTGAGAAAAGCTATGCCTCAGATTACTAAAGAATATCATTCTTTTTATCTTTGCTCCTTAGTTGCATTTTTTGGTATGATTTTTTCTATATCGAGAATTTGATAGATGAAGTCTTTTGTCTGATTAGATCAGCTAATGTCATATCGTTCTCTCTTGATTGTCCCTCCAATTTTGGAATGCTCTTGTTAAGGATCGTGATTTCTTTTATCTTTCTTTTTTTCTTTTTCTATGTCATCTGAATAATTTTTTGATTCAATATTTTAATTCCCCTCATTAGATTGACTTTTGCCCCAACCAACCCTATTTCTTCTTCTCTTGAGTCTAGATCCCATGGGAGTGTTCCTAATATGGAACTCTACATCTGTTCTGACAAATAGTAGCATCGACCTCTGACTAGTTTTATGTGACACTGCACCTGACTTGTTTAATGTAATGTTACAAATTGAATTTAACTCTACCCAAGTTCAATTTTCATTCAAAAGGGGAACAAATTTCTAGAAAACAGGCTTTAGATCCACAACTAGGTTTGCCAGTAGGAATTCGGATCTTGATTAGGACCTAAAAAAATATTTGTATGAGGATCTATATTAGTGGAATTATATGTGGCTAGACCACCATGATTGAAAATTCATAAACATCTAGTGCGAACCTCCCAAGCCATAGTGAGAACATTTGTGCCTACAAGCACAGAGTTATGTTTAAGCCATGAGTTTTGTTAGCTCTAAATCTGGAAATATTGCAGATAATGTGATGTAGGGTTACATTGGGCTTAAATACAAAAAATTGTTGGACTCACATCACCACGTGATTTTCTTATAGTAATACTTCACAAAATGTTTGGAGTTTTTAGATATTTTCCATTGCAATGATATTTAAATGGGTGACTAAAGGTGTCATTGTTGCCCCAAATCCTGCTTTGCACCATGACTATCTTTTCTCAACTTTTACTTTGTCCTAAGAAATCTCAGTCAGGACTTAAACTTGATATGCTTTAATATTTGTCACATTCATTAGTTTTAAACTTATATATATATATATATATATATAGGTTTTTTACTTACCTTTTCTTTTGAGAGATCAAAATATTTTCTGGAGAAATATTTTAATATTGTCCCTAACTCACCCACGTATCAACTTTACAAGTGAGGATGTTGATATCTTTCCAACCCCCCATGGATTTCTCCCCTCTTCCCCAGTTTTCTAGATGGAAGACAATAGTAATTGATAACCGAAATACTCGTCAGTAACCCCAAGGGACTCAGTGGGATTGTATTCAAAGACCTTTGTGAACTTTCGCACAAGAACATATACTAGTTGAGCTATCCCTCGGGGCTTCAATAATTCTGAATCTATTTTATTCCTTCTCTGTAGGTTTCACTAGGAATGTGCATAATATTTATTGACAAATTGTAACTCAAATTAGAAATAGTTTCTATAAAGACCCATGTTGTCAAAGCCAATTGTTAAACCAAAGTAGACTGTCATTGGAATACACTGGTATAGAATCTTGGATCACTCACATATTATTTATCCTCACAATATGATACAATGTACAAACAATTCCATTCAGTGGAGCCAAGCAAGTAACTAATATGATTTTAAGAATATTAAAAATGGTCCTGGATCCTTCTTATTTTCACTACAAATTATAATATAATGTGATACTATATATTATAATATAATATATAAATTGGAATTCTTTTGCTCAAGGAACTGCAATTTTTCTACTACATTAGAAGAAAATAACTTTAGCCATGCTGGGAAACCCTTGATCCCAACCAAATAGTAGTAAAAGGAAAATTCAATGGAACTAGAGAAGGAACTCGTTGACAGCTTCAAGGGAATCGAGACATTATGCCATCAATATGCTATGTTCAAAATTGATCATGTAAGTACCTAAATCTTATGTAGGCCTGATAGTGCATATAAGGTAGAGAAGAATGGTTTTGTAACATTCTGCTCATTGTTATTCTTTAAACTTAAGCCCCATTACGAAAGTGTTCAAAAGAGAATCTCAAAGTAGAAAGGAGGTAGAGATGATGAATGAGAGAACCTGATGCACTCATAGGAAGCTACACCAATCAGAGGATAAAGGTTGAGAAAGAAGCCATTTAAGTGCACAAAAGTTTACAAAGAGAATAGTTGCACTGTGTATCCCTATGTTTTTTTGTGTACTTAAAAGTTTAATACAATGTACAATTTTCAGTTAAAATTTTAGTAGCATTTCCACTAAGGATGTGAATTGATTATTATCATTATATTGTATATAGAATCATGACTACTCATAAATCAGAGGTCATGGGTTCATTTTTTTCAAGGCCTAATTTCATTCACCTAAAAACATAGTAGAAGAGCATAATTAAATTCAAATACCCATGAGAAAATTGAGCTTTTCCTTTGAATTCCAACATAAACCCGAGTATTTGAATTGTAAGGACATATAGTGGAAATATGTGTACTTTTGTTGTCTTCCTGTGTAATATTCATATGGGTCTTCAGAATCAGGGCATGGGTGATTAATGATCACATCATGGAGAAAAGAGAATTACATCAGACAAATAACATGGTTATTGGGAAAATCCTGCCCTTAAAAAGCCAAAAAGAGAAACATATGAGCCTGCACACCAAGATGAAGCGACTTAACATCTCGATGGAAAACACTAACTTTGATTCTCACAAGCAAGGCCAACTTATTCTTAAATCTCCTTAAATCTCCTAGGCCAAAATGGGAGGGGTCCTGCTGAAAAGTGAATTTACACAAACTGTTCCACAAAAAATCAATTGCAATCAGTGGGACTGTTTTCCACAAGGAGTTATAGTTATTCCTAATCATCCAAATGTCTCCCATAAGAGGAAATTTCCACCAATGCAAGGTAGTGAAAAGGAAGTGAATTTAGCTTGGAACCATGTCCAAAACATTTTCGTAGACCGACATCTCCAAAAATCATGTTCAATCATTTGATCCTTGCCACATAGAACACAAGCAACATATGTCACACCGATTTTATGAAGCCTACTTCATTTTCATAACAGGTGGCGTGAGATAAAGGAGCATTATTCAAGCATCCCATTTTTGTGCCTAACTTCCCATCCATCAATCATTTGGATATTATCTACCTTTGGAAACAATTGGGGGAGAATATGGCTACCCTACAGGCTAAGTTGGACACTCAGAAGTCGCACAATAATAAAAAAATGTGAGAGCTTATAGGAAAAGTCAATTTTTTACTCCAAGAAGCAAAAGCTATAAAATGAGCATTTCTAGAAGGATACTAGAAAGATTTATCTCATTTATACTAAAATATAGGATTGGATGGGATTGCTTCAGCACTAGGAAAAACCCATTGAGGAGTTAAGAGACAGATTAAATAGTTGAACAATAAGGCTCGAGCACTCAATAATTCTTTGGAGAAGAGAGATAAGTCTTAGGAGATTTAGGTTGTGGATGATAAAATCACTGAGCTACATGATGAAACCTTAGTATATAGAAATAATCTCTAATAGTTTATACCATGCTACCCAAGACACTTAGATTTGATGCAAACTGGTTTTTAGTGAAAAGGTAGCAAAACTATAGTGAAAAGGTAGTGTGAGCTTCTGTAACAAATTTGGTGATGATCCCTTGGTCAATTTTTCTTCTGCAAGTTGGTGGAGGTAGGTGAGTATGTCTTCTGTTCATATGAAGTGTAGTCCCATCTGAAAACATCCACCAAGGTCTTCAAAAATCCAATCTCCCAAAACTGGTGCTGAAAAAGTAGCGTGGTGTCTGTAATGGAGGCAACAAGCTATTTTTTAGGTACCTTTTTGCATTTTCTAAGCAAAATGGCTACTTATGAAGAAAAGTAAATGTATATCCATGGTGTACAATTCATCCCCTATCCAAAAATTCAATCTATTCATCTTTTTTCTACCTCTAACGTTAAAGGCAGCGAGGACACACTACCTTTTTAGCCCTACAGAAAATTGTCAAAATTGCCCAGTTTTGCAAGGGGTCAATTCATCTTGTATCTCCTAAATAATGACATATGTGTAAAATGTGAAATAGGTTATTGTATATGAATATTGTTTTTATACAAACCTCTCAATTTCCCAAAATTTCACTCTAGTTGTTCACAATATTCTCTGCAAAAAGATGTCTAAAACAAGACTTTGCACAATCAGAAAAATAGGTTGTGAATATGTGAATGTATCTCTCACCTTGTAACACCTGTGTAAAAAGTGAGATAGGTTATTTTACTTTTTATTCTTATTAACAAAATCCTCCTCCATTTTCCCAATATTAATCTCTCATGGGTCACAATATGCTCTACAAACAGGTGACTAAAAAAGAAAAACTCTGATATTTTTGCACAATCAAAGTGCAGTCAAGTGCCAAATTTGGTTTTTGGAGAGGCCTATTGATCCTTGTTGTAGATGAATAGATGCCTTGGAGTATGGAACATTCTTATTTAACTCTTATACACTTTATCAAATTAACACTCTTTTTCAAACTGATACTCTTTGCCTTGTGACTAGGCAAATTTTGCTAGAATAGACCAAAATTTGACTTTTGACTAACTTGGAAGATTAACAACTCTTGATTACTATGGAACATAGGACCCTAACACTATGCACACTATTTTACCTTACTTTAGGTTCAATTGGATTGATATATTCCATATGTTTTCCTGGGTAATCATGTTGCAATAAATATGAGAATGCCATTTTTATACATTTCCTGGGTAATCATGCTGCAATAAATCTGAGAATGCCATTTTCCTACATTGCAGGAAAAATAGTTGTCTCCACTCCCTTGTCTCTTCTTCATATGGCTATGGATTTAGTACATGAGATAAATTGTAATAATTAGATTAAGACCTCGCTTGCATTTGTTGCACAAAAGGTAGTGGAGGTAGTATCATTGGAAAAAGAGTAGCTTTGACAAAAGAATTGATTGGTCAAGCAGATCAGTAAATATTTTTGACATTTTTGGAACTTGCACTGTTTTTATTACTATTAGGACTATTGGTGAAGATGACGTAAATTTCAATTACAAGTTGGAATACATTTCCTATAGGCCTGAAGAACATGGACGAGGGTATAACTACAGTCTAGGATTTTGACTCAGGAGTTGGTATTTAAAGTATTCCATTTTCCCATATGACCTTTGTTTTCATATGGATGTTTTCATATTGTAGAGAATTTGATTTGAGAATCTAAGTGTATCTAAACATTGTCATTTTTTAGCAGACAAACTTTGTTGCAAATGCAACTTCTATATCTTCAAGAAAGACCTTTCCTAGTGTGAACAATGAAGCTTTATGAAAAGTTGTATGTTGAAAAATGATTCGTTCCTTGTGTTTGGCTTATTATCTCCAGTTTGTTAATTATAAATTGTTTCCTTTGTCTCTGGCTATCTTATACATATTAATATTGCATGTCTACAAATTGTAAACCCTTTTATTAATGAAATGAAAGGATATTTTTCGGAGCTTATGAGTACACTACCTTTAACAATATGTAGATGGCTAATCGGAAACTATTAGGTACAATATTTGAAGTGGTATGTTGCAATTAAAGGATGAAGCTATTAAAGGCTCTAATCACCGACAAGTTACACCTACCATTGCTCGTTTAGATGAACAACAAAAAAATTTAAACCTCCCAATTCTTTCAATAAACATAATTGGGTCCTTTCCTCAAATGGTAGAACTTCACAAAGTTCACCATGAATACAAATCAAACAAGTATGTTATGTTGGATAGATGAAAATTTGCAAAATATAATGTATAAGGCTTAGATCAAAAAATTATTTTTCACAACTTTGGCAAACAATAAATCCATAAAGTTGCACAACTAAAAGGCAATCCACTTGGCATATATCCATAAATTCCATAATGACTTGCCATAAATATACAAAAAGAAAAAATCACTTGTAACAAGAATCATAAATTTAACAATAGTTATAATAAGGTGGGGGTCATCATTGTTCTCGAGGGTGGGCCCCATCCATCATTGGTCATACTATAAATAGATACCATGGACCCCATCCATCATTAGCTTGATATGCCTCCTCATGTGGCTTTTCATTCTTAGAAATGGACAAGGAAAGCATTGGGAACTTATCATTCTAGGGTCTTAGTGAAAGGACTTCCAAGGTTGTTGCTACAACATTCTCATCTAAAGGATTCATTATGTAAGAAATTCTCGTAATGACTTAAGATTTGATACCAATGCTTCTAGCCATAATGGGTATCTAAAAATATGGCCAAATATTAATTTTGACCTAAAAATTGGCATTGTTAGATCGTTGCCAAACTTCATACCCATACTATAGTTAAGATTGGGTAAGCAAAAATGTGATTATCTTGGAAACCACAAAAATTCCATTTTTAGACCTATGTTTGACTGATTTTGACCAAGATTTAAAACATACTAGAATTTCACAACAAAAAAACTACGTGCTCATCAAAAGGGCATCCAAATATACTTTCATATTTCAAGAAAGATAAAATTTCTAAAAGTAGAAAATGTCTAATATTGTGAATCTTGAAAATCTGAAAGTGGCCACTTGGAGAACTCTCAATTGAATCCCCAAATTTGTTAGCTACTGCTAAAAAAGATCAAGTTTCTAAAAATAAAACTTATAAAAATAGTTGAATTGAGATTCTAAAAGTTCTCATCTAACTATCTTGAACCTCTCATGCAACACTCAAAATTGGAATGTCAATCCTATTCATGTGGAAAACTTGCTAAAAGAAGATCAACAAACTTGATCGAAAACTTGCTAAAAATGGCACATGTGTTTCCCCCCTCGATTACTGATCTCTAGATGATCTCCAAACATTCGTACAAAATGATTATGGAATAAACTTTGGCCAACATAAGGATTTGCAACAATGCACCATTATGGCCTAGAACATGTGCTAGAAACAATGTGCTAGAACATGGCCTAGAACAATGCACCAACTTGATCCTAAGTGTACTCATGAACATGTGCTAGAAATTAAGACTCAAATTTGCATTAAAAAATCCTGTGTTAACAGAGAGCAGAAGGATTGTTGAGGTGACCATGTCAGTGCATCCTACACAAATCTGGTGTTAATAGAGAACAAGAGCATTGTTGAGGTGACAATGGCAATGGATCTTGAACAAATCAATGGCTATCCCCTTTGGTCCAAGATCCATCTTAGGGCCTAAAGTGTGGGTATGTTTTCACCTCCAGTGGATGCATTGGCACTATTCTCTCTCTGAGGGCTTGGGGAACAAATTCCATATGCCTCCAATGATCATTTAGCCAAGTCCTCTTAGCGTTGGATATTATCCAAAGGACATCATTAGATAGGGCATTGGATCCTTTTGAGTGATAGATTTTGTGGAAAATACTTCTTCCTCATCAATGTCTACCTCTTTCACTCTTCTTTCTCCTTCTTTGATGTAAATATTTAGTTCATGTCTTTCATGTTCTTTATTGTTTTTATCTTTCTTTGATATTTCTAGGGTATCCTAGAGCACTCATACGGATTGGTATCACTGGATGTCCTTCCTATCCCCATTGACCTACATAGGTATCAGTGAATGTACTTCCTAGTTGAATGGACCTACCTCTTTGGTAATTTGTTGGTCACTAATAAAATTATCTTATCTCAACTTCCATGGAATGCCCTTTTCACAGGTTCACTACCACACCTATTCTTGCAACTTCCTGCCATATAATAGAAAACCCCTTAGGATGGAAAAAAGGTCTCTACACGATGTGTCAAAGGTGTTGGTCTCATCTATTAGACATGTCACCATTTCCTTTCTCTTCCTTGTCACCAGCATGCCAAATCCTACATGTTGGTCAAACCCCCTGAGGGGTTGATGTAAGAGCTATGTAGGTGAGGAGGGAGGCGTTTCTCCTCTTCCCTCACGCTCACTCATTTCCTCCAACATTGTAGAATATATTGTCCTTCGTTTTCCTAAATTAGAACTTAGCATATTATATCATCAAATAACATATTTGTATCTTTGATTTCTTAGGATATGTGGGTTTTTATTATTACTCCTTCCAGTGTGTGTTCTTTCCTTTTGGGTTGGTATGTTGGATGTGTGTTCTAATATTTGATTAGTATTCAAGTATGCTCAACAATTTGTGTGATATAGAGTCACTGGATTTTTATTTTGGAACAAATGACACAATCTCTTTAATTTATTCATGTTTAGCATAGCAAGCCAATGGATATGCCTCAACTTATTTTGTTGTTTATTTGGAAATACATCACAGGAAAATGGAGAGCTCAAAATAGAGTTAGATACACCATTGTGATATGTTCCATGGTTGAGTGTTTATCCTTACCCACCTTCATCACAAAATGAACAAGAAAGAATGTTATTCCTCAGATATTTTAATGGACCAAAACCATTTGAATGTATAGTTCGAGCAGACAAGATGCTTTACATTTGAGTCTCATTAGCCCCTTTAGTGATTTCTCTGCTTTTCTCTGAATTTTTATGTTTTGTAAAAAAAAGTGAAACGAGTTGAGATTTTGAATGTCAACCAAGAAATTATGTTTCCTTTTCCAAATATGTAAAACGAGTATAATATAATTTAATGAATACATTTTCCTATTATTATATATGGTTTTATACTTTATCAAAAAAAAATCCAAGACTTTACAAGGTTTTATAATTCAGTGAAATATTCGGTAAGATTTTACAAGATTTTATAATTTAGTGAAAGATTCGCTAAGATTTTACAAGATTGTTTAAAATAGTAAAGGATTAGCCAAAAAATTATATACACATATTATATTATTGATAAAATAGCCTTCGAATTTTCCTACGTATCATGGGGATTCGCCCATTTATTATACATATAAATTTAGGGGGAGTTCTTAAAATCACCCCTGATCTTAGTAGAGTACATGAGTTGATTTCACCTATTAAGAGGGTGAGGAACCACATAGGGGTATACCATGTTATCACCGTCTAAGTATTTTCTATTTTGAAGTGGTTATTTGGTTGAGAGAATTGATTACCTTGGTTATGGGTAACTTAGGAGAAAAATCCATCATAAATCAATGAGTTCATAATCCATTATGAACATCATAGGTGGTGATCAAAGTAGTGAAGGTTAGTAAATCCAATTTGAAAACAAGAGGTAGCAAAGTAATATGAGCACATAGTACACTCCAGGGTTGGAAATTCAAACTGTTAAAGCCTGTCAAATTTAACGGTTTCTACTATTCTAATGCCCATTTGGCCATTTTTAAAGAAAAAGGTTGACGGTTTCCTGATATTTGTAACAGTATTTGATGGGCAAATTGGCCCATGACGGGCAATTTTCCCATCAAATTCCATCCTTGGTACACTCATAAATGATATATGCATCATGACAGAAATACTTTTTTTTTGTTATCATCAACAACTTGATATTGTAAGTCCTACATATTAGAACATGAGAAATGACACAACAAATTCCTAAGAACACTCACAAGTGTCAAATGAAATCATGAGAAAATATGTGCACCTAGTATGCTTGAAAGATTCAAAGTGGTTAAAAATACGTGATATGAAAGAGTTGTATATCATAAAGAACTATGCCATAAACACTTTGGCATATATGACTATTCTATAGGAATGATTCCACTATGAACTCTTCATGTACTATAAATATGTATGATTTAAAAATTAAGCATTTGATGAATTTATGAAGTTCAATGTAATTGTATATTATGAATTATCATGTACAAGTTTGTTTATTTATTTGTTTATTATCATTAAGTTTAAACTTTAAGTTTCAATATGGCCTTGTGCTCTATTTTTTACAAGAGTTTTAGTTAGTTACATTTTCATTTCACTTTTTTCCTTTTGTTGCAGTCAATAGGAAATAGGATTTGAGGAGAGCTATTCTAGTTGGGAAGTTTCCTAAAAAAAAAACCAATATGTAAGACTTTTGAAGACAAAAGGCAGTGTGCCTCTTGAAGAATTTCTATACCTTGGATTGAGTTTGGGGAACTATTGTTCAATTCCTATATAAAATAATGTCCATTTGATCTATAAACNTCTCTCTCTCTCTCTCTCTCTCTCTCTCTCTCTCTCTCTCTCAATTGGATGTGGATGTGGGAAACCTAATTTTTTTGAGTATGCTTTCATCATATGAAATGTTTTATAAAGAATGAGAAATGTGTAATGAGTAGTATAATTTGAGTAACTGAGAGCGTTGATCATTTGTAGTAGCGTTAGCAAATACTCAACACTCTCGGATAAATTAATATGCATAAACATGGAGAAGTTTTATTTTTCTATATGTGATTGACTCTGTAGGAATTCAAGTCAAATCAATGAAATTCCTTGTCATCGAGGATTGGCCCATTCAAAGGGACATTCATGACTTGAGTTTCCTTGGCTTAGAATTTTTTATCAAAATTGTTTGTACCACATTACTTGGAAAATCAATCAATTGATTAATGGAGGTGCAAAAACAACATACAGATGGATAGTAGCACACAAATAAGATTTTGAATAGCTTAAGGTCAAGCTTTGCACAATGTCAGTGCTTATTCTACATGATTTATATAATCCATCTGAAGTAAAGATTGATGCTTTAAACTATACTATGGAAGTCATGATCTATCAATATGGTCACCCAATAGAGTTCCATTTAGAAAATTTCAGTGTCACTATTACTAAGTATTTGAATTATGAAAGGAAATTTTATATGATTATACAATCACTTAAAAAATGGAGACACTACATTGTAGGAAAAGAATCAATTGTAGAGAATGGACACATTAGTGATACAACATGCAATATGATGGTAGGGATGGCATACCACCAAAGCACACATACACACTACTAAAGAGGGAAGACAAAAGAATGGAATTTCCGCTCGACTTTAGGGCCAGACTAAAAATCCCTAGGGTATGACAAAAAAAGATAAGAATGAGAGGGAAAGTACTAGATTAATTAGGGCCTTATAGTGATAATGATAATTAGAGTTGTGTGTGATTAATTTAATCAGATTATATTTTAGATTAGGTTTTACTAGAAAACTATTAAAGGAAAGCAAACCAACTAACTAGGGTTAATTAACCGACAATTTCTTTAGTGAGATAGAAACTCTAATGTTTTAAACGGAAATATGAGGATTAAGAGAAACTACTTGGATTTTGTTGTTGTATATGATGAAGCTTTCAAGGATGGAGTGAAGAATTGTGATATTCCTCCAATAGTGATCTACATCCTAGTATGATTGCACATTAAGCTCCAAATTCTGGTAAGAGAGGACTTGCCTCAATCTCCAATACAATGATGTATGTGCAATATATCCAATAAACACTAGATCTACTATTGTAAAGATAAATCAATGAAGTATGCATAATATATAGGTTTATTTCTCTTAAGGGGAAAATACCTTCCTTTCCCTAGATGTGATGGAACCTCCCTTGAGGTTCTAGGGTTGAAATTTCCATCGTTTGAGTGGAGCTATACCAATGAATATGCCCTAGGATGAGTCAACCAAAATTGAAACATTGGAACCAAAATGGCCAAAAGAGTCCTTGTGAAAGTGTTGAATATGATAGGTGCAAACATTCCTATGGATTTAAGGAAGGAGATCAACAAATAACCCAAGTGTGAACCTGAAAATAAGGTTTTTCCCAAATACAAAAAGGAATAGAATGGATGTATATACAAAGGAGTGAACTCAAGGTGCAAGAAAATGTTGGATTAGTTGTTAGGGTACCTAGGTCATACAAAACCATCATATTGCACCTTTGGGAACTTCATACTGTAGTTTTGGTTGTAATGGTATGATAGTTTTTTAGGCCCAAAATTCCCTATGTTACAAAACTTAAAGATTGACAATTATGGTACCAAAATGGTTAGCGCCAAGTGATCAATATGGTTTAGGGGGTTTGACACAATTTTTCTCCATAAACAACAAGTCCCATGTGGGTTTGGGTGTCTATGGACCCATTTTAAGGCATCCTAGGTGACTATGGACCTAGATTAGGGAGTTAATACCCCCAACTAGACCCATCAGAAGTTGCAGAATGCCCCAAATGGGTGTCTCAAGAGGTCAAAATGAATCAAACTAATGACCACGAACTAGATACCAAGGTTAAATGGGGATGTAAGGAGCCCACCCAAGAACTAGACATCCCAATGAGGTCATACAACTAGGCTAGGGTGAGGGAAGCTCCAACACTAGACATCCCAATGAGATCCTACAACTAGGCTAGGGTGAGGCAGACTCCAAGAAGGTGATCAATCACATTAGGTCAATAGTTAAGAGGCATCATATCATCATTGGGTGGGTCACACATGAATCCAAAGAAAGGGTGGAATGCACAAGGAAGCTCTTGTTGGTTAGGTGTATGTGAGTGCCTAAGTGTAAATTGCATACTCTCATTCATATAGATTGTGAGCCTCTATAGTTCACTCCATATTTGAAGTTATAGACAACAATATAAATCAATTATATTAGTTACCCACAACAATTTCAGTTGGTAACTAAGTACATGAAAGGTAAATCCAACACAATAGTTGATTTCCTTAGTCGACCTCTAGTCACATCATTTATTACAGTGTTAAGTATGCATGGTTATGACACCATTACTTGGCCTCGAATGTATGAAGAAGACATTAATTTTTCATCAATATATCAATTGCTCCAGATAGATCAATGTATTTTCATCACCTACCACTTAAAGGAAAATTTTCTCTACAAGACAGGACAACTTTGTGTACTTCAAGTCGAGCATCGACATATGAATATTCGGGATGCACTCTACAATAAAACAATAGGCTAGTTTGGAGTAGCTAAGGCTCTTACAATACTATGGAATTATTTGTATTGGCCTTCACTCAAGTCATATTTTGATAGGTACACCAAGTCTTGTGTGGTTTGTGTCATCACCAAACCATGTAATAAACAACAATATTTGTACATGCCATGTCCCATTCCATATCAATCTTGGAATTCTATTCCCATGGACTCCTTAATTCAATATCCTTCCACCAAGAACTAGCTTGATGCAATCCTAGTAGTGGTTGACAAGTGATAAAAAATGGATATCCTTGTACCTTGCAAGAAAGCTACAAATTCTCAGTAGTTGACACAACTCTACTTCTAACATGTTTGGAAACACTATTGTCACCAACCATGACTAAATATTTGTAACCATATTCGAGAAAACACTCTAGCATTTGCTTGACACACAACTATACATGTCAGCCACCTTTTTTCCTCATAAAATTGGACAAACCAAGGTTGTCAATCAGATAGTGGTACAATTTCATTGTATGCACAACCAAAATCATCATAGAAAATGGGATGAGATCCTTCTATACATATATCGTAGCTACAATAGAGCTCAACGAAGTTCCATAGGAAAGATTCCTTTTGAAATATAACATGGATTTCAACCCTTAGCAACTATTAACTAGTTATTTGACCAACACATACCATGAAAAATCAGAAATTGACAAATATTTCAAGTTCAAGGATAGGGTTTGTGAGATCTATCAAGCATGGGATAAGTTTCATAGATCTAGGGAAAAATCCAAGGCTTGACATAACAAGATTTGTATTCCACATTCATTTCAAATTTGGGATCAAATCTGGTTACATCTACAAAAATAAATATTTGTGGCCCATACAAGAAGATGAAGCCTTTGAGATATGGTCCTTACACCATACTTGAGAAAATTGGAAAAAAAAAATTAATACTAGCATTCCATCATACTTGGGCTTACATCTAGTACTCAATGTGGATTTTCTCCATCCATTTTTTCCACCATTAGTGGAATATACTAACTTGAATCTTAAATAGCCATAAGACATCCACCGATATGATCAATATCCACCTATATTCAATACTATTGTTGTATATAAAGAACAATGTAGAAATATGCAAACAATTATCTTGCATCAGGTGGCTAAAGAAAGACAACTCCCTTCATAGGGTAAGTGGTATACAACCACTGAATTAGCACACACATTTCCTCATTTGCATAAGCAAGCAATGGGGACCATCACCAATTAAGGGGGAAGGTATGATACATCCTGGGACTTGGATAACATTAATCAACTTGTGCATAGTCCATAGTTGACTTCTTAACTATATCATAGTTGACCTTGACTTAGTCAAACCTCAATCAACCTTTGACTTGGTTAAATTTTTCATCCTTCAATAAGGATCGATCATCATACATTTTAGATCACACCTAATGATTGATTTCATTTTGAATAGTCAATATGGCACCTATGGAAATGCCATCGACATGGCAACACATGTCACTTCTTCTATCCAAGAGAAAGAAAGAAGTTGTTTGGTCTTTTACATTCATACTTGTAATTGAATTATAACTTAAACATAGAAGGGTGGGAACTCAAGCATCACTCAGATCTTGTATAATTGCATGTAATCTCCTTGATAAAATTATTTCATTCTACTTAGCCCATATATCTCTCTACCATTGTATATGAGTCTATAAAATCAGTTCATCTCCTTATGAGGTTATAGCTTACAAACATTGAATACTGAATCAAAAAGATGAATGATCAAGATATCAAATTTTTTACCCATTAGGTACCTCCATGATATAATTCCTTGCTTACTTATTCATGTGATTGGTATTTTTTTATTGCATTTAATCAATTATGTTTGGTTTTTTGTACATCGTTTCTCATACACAGTTTAGCTTCTCACATGATTCTACCATAAATAGCTTGATTAATTTGGTAAATTATGTTGTCCCTATTATAGCTCTATTTGCAACTTGTTGATGCTTGGAAAAATTCACATCATCCAATGCAATATATCGTATGTATATTACAATGTCATTAATTACTAATTAAATTGTTAATGTAATAATTATACTTTTAATGTAAAGTATCATCTTTTTAGACAAAAAGACGTGACTCTACTCTTTTACATGTATTTAATACACGTTGTTGTACATTGAATAAGAAAATGAATAATAAATTTATAAATATTAAATATATGTTTCATATATATCTAGTTTCAAGCTTCCAATTGGTATCATAGTGAAAGCTTGGTGAAAGACAAAAGCACATGCATTCAAGATGGAAAATATCATTCTTAAAAACATGAAAATTAAAACCATTATGGAAAATATGTGCAACATTGTCGAAGAAATGAAGAATTATGTGAATGAAATAATCGAAGAACAATTAAAGAAGGTCGTCTTGATGTAATTAAAGGAGAGAGGTTTCGCCAAAACCAAATATCTCTTCAAGAAGAACACCAAAAGAATCCCTCCGTCATCAAGATGGACCTCAAGGTCACAAAGCTAATTTCTCCATCCTCCTTATTGCGCAACATTAATTCTCTTGGTGACAAGTCTATTGAAGTGGAACATGCTCACAATATGTTTGCAAATGAAGGACACATCATGAAATTTAAGATAGTAAAGGATATTTTAGGGAGAAGAATGCTAGAGGAGGAAGATGAAGACGGAGGAAAGGAAAACGAACATCGTGCTTGTAATCAACTAAAATAGGATCAACAAGTTGAAGATCATTTATTTCAAGGACAAGTTGATCAAGGTGATGCCCAAATTGAACGAGAAAATACAAATAGGAAAATCGAAGGAGGTATTAAATATGAGGAGCATGCACAAAAT
>ML797184.1:95241-109718 GCA_009831015.1 Picea engelmannii | reverse complement strand
GTCAGCTGTACGGACTGACACGTGTCTGTATGGACTGTACGGACAGGTACAGTCAGCATCCAAAATTTTGCCTGTTTGGCTTTTCGGACAGAACGCGATATCTTCTCCATACGGACTCCGTTTGACATAAAAATTATACCACCAGAATCAGGAAGACGAGACGGACACAATTGCACAGGTTTCGTCGCATTCCGAGCACTTTGATTTTTGAGCATTTTTCAAGCCCTATCAGGCTTCTGGATCTGTTTTCAGATCAAGGCGATACCTATTAAATGAGGAGTGATAATGGGAGGACGCCGAAAATAATTTGACAGGTAATCATTTTATGTAGATAATTTTGGAAAGTTGGTCTTCATTGATGTCAACCTTTGGAGAAGTATGGAAGCCCCAGAGATGTGGACGAGATCATTGGAAAGTTGGTTTTCATTTGTATGATTGATATTGATGGTGATTTAGTTGTCATTGATGTCAGTTGATGTCAACAACTATGTTGGATGCACTCAAAAAATTAAGGTAGCCCTGAAGGTATGGTCACAGAACCGATCGTGGAATAAAGACATGAAGGTCATTGTACTTGCAGGTAGGAATTTCATAGATGGATAGTACACATCATGCTATTTCTGATGATATATGGTACGCCATGTAGTTCCTCACGGTTGAGGAGATATGGCTCTGTGAAGTTGGAGGACCCTCAAGAATAATCTAGAATCCCCTAGAAGGTCAACAAGAAGTTAATTATTCTAGAATCCCCTAGAAGGTCATCAAGAAGTTTGTCTAGTCAAAGTGGTTGCAACAAGAAATTAATTATGGGTAAAGTAGTTGTAACAAGAAGTTAACAAGTTGCATGTTAGTTAAAAGTCATTAATGAAAGGTAAAGTAGTTGTAACAAGAAGTTAACAAGTTGCATGTTAGTTGCATGTTATTAATTAAGGGTAAAGTGGTTATAATGCGAAATGATGATTTGACCCTAAATTAGGAAAACAGTCAATTGAAAAGGATATATACTCATCATATAATCATCATATGATCATTATTCATGTGCGTAGAAGAGTGACTACAGAAACAAAAACAAGAACAAAAACACATTGCAGGAACGAAAAGGTGTGCGGCTGCAGAAACATAAACAAGAACAAAAACGCATTGCAGGAACAGAAAGGTGCATGGATGCATAAACATAAACAAGAATAGAAACACATTGCAGGAATATAAAGGTGAGCGATTGCAGAAACATAAAACATGAACATAAATGCATTGCAGGAACAAAAAGGTGCACGACTGTAGAAACATAAATAGGAACATAAAAGCAAATATGAGGTAGAAATGATGAGGTAAAGGGAAGGGAATGCTTGTTCTAGGTTGCAACAAGGCATGATGATGCGACAAGGTTACTACAGGATTAAAGGTATGTCTGTATACATGTTTTTAAGGTTATATATTGGTGATGGTATGGTATATGTTGAGATATATTTTTGTGATGTTATGGTGCATAGTTTATGGGATATATTTTGGTATATATGGTTGAGGCATATCATGAGTAATATCGCACATATTTGAGGTACATAACTTATGGATGTTGGAACATGTTTGGTACATGGTTTGGATGCATATATTGATGAGATTATGGTACATGCTTGGTGATGTTAACACATGATGAGACACATCTTGGTGATGTTATGGTTCATGGTTTGATTTATGGTTTGGCACATGGTTGAGGCACATATCTTGATGATGATATGCTGCATTGATAGAGGAACTTGTTGGTGATCTTGGTACATGTTTGGTACATGAATAGAGGCATGATGTGGTGATGTGAGCATATGATTTGAGATATTCTATTGGTGATCATGCATGAGGTGCATACAGTTGTGAGTGGATCTGGTTGATGATGAAACAATGGCAATGATAGGTTGATTGTGGCAGTGATTGTGGCAGTGATAATTTGGTCTACATTTATATTTCAGGGAGGTTGGACGAGGCAAGGAAAGGGGGTTGTAGACTCTTTTTTGTTGGTTCCGGAGAATCAAGGAGTTGGCGATTCCTTCAAGTCATAACCTGTAAAATAGGGGGTTGGAGTCTCCTTCCAGTTGTAGTTGGTAAATAAGGGAGTTGGAGCTTCCTTCAAGTTGGAGCCTGAGAATTAGGGGGTTGGAGCCTCCTTCCAGTTGGAGCTAGAAAATTGGGAGTTTGGTGCCTCCTATGAATGCATTTATTTTGACATATAAGAAAATAATTACGTGGTTTTCTACCACAATGGGTTTCCACATAAATCTTGGTTTATTTTGTATCTGTGATTATTTTATCATGCATTGCTAATTTATATTGTTGATGATATACTGAAAATAGATGATAAATTGTTGAATGGTAACTGATCAAAGTTAATGTTTATATGCTTTGATTATAAATTATTATTGAAAGTGGTTAAAAGTAATAAAAGTGCTCATACTGATTCACCCCCCCCCCCTCTCAATATTCCAACAATTGGTATCAGATCAAGGTTCCTTCAGGAAACAATTTAACCACTAGAAGCTAGATCATGGAAAGCACTAATATGTATAATATGGAAGTACCACAGTTCAATGGTCAAAATGGTCTGAAATATGAAATATGGAGAAACATGATGAAAGCATTTTTACAAGAACATGGATGTGATATTTGACGATCAGTTGTGACAGGGTAAACAACTACCAATAAGCCTTTGAAGACTGCATCAAAGAAGGAATTGAAAAGGAACAAAAATATAGCAATGGATTTTATCATGGAAGGATTACCTAATTCAGTAAAAAACAAAGTGGGACAGTGTGCATCAACCAAAGAGATTTGGGACAACCTACAAGATCTTTACACAAGGCAGTGAAAAAAAGAAAATTAAGCGGGTGACAACTCGGATGATGAAGAAGTCAACATAGGTGAGTATTTTTTCTTTAATTGTGAAGAAGTAGGACATCTTGAAATCGAATTCCCGTATTTGAATATTGGAAGTGACGAGACATAAAATCCCAGTGAAATAGAAGACAATCCTGAAATTGAAAAGGAAAAGAATCATGAAGTAGAATTGATCAAGAAGGAATCTCAAAGTCTCAACTCTAAAGAAGTCAAAGAAGAAGAAGCCAGAAGGATTGAAGAAAAATACAAAAGTATTTTGGAAGAGAAGCAGTGTTTGGAAGCCAAAATAGCAACACAAGGAAAGGAAGCAAATAAGAGAGAAAAGATTTTGACGGATCATCTCAAGGAAAGAACTAAGGATCTAAATCATCTTGAAGAAAAATTTGTTCGACAAGAAAGAAAACTTGAAGAAGAAATCATCTCCTTGAAAACTCAACTTGAGGAAGAAAAAAGAACAAAAGAAATTATAAGGATTCATATGTATAAAAAGGAAGAGGATTGTGAGAAGCTCATAGAAGAAGTTGTCTTATTAAGAGTTGAAGTTGAGAAGCTTAACAAGAAATTGAAAAACTCCCCAGTAGTAGACATAATAGATTTTGGACACATTGGTGAGACTTCATACAAACAAGATCCAAGCCACAACAAGAATGTTGAAGAAACTAGAATCCCCACACAACCAGTTGAAGAAAAGTACTCTAGGTTTCCAGAAAGGAAGAATGAAGAAAAGGTTAAGAGTTACGCAAAAGTACTTAAAGGAAGGAATCATTTTCAACAAGAGTCCAAGAGGAATGATACATTTTCAAGAAGACCATCTACTTTCAGACAACAAAGAAGATTCAACTATGACCGTGATCAGCCAAGGCATGAATTCAGAAGGACTACATCACAGAGAGGATCATCTACTCTCATGTATCAAATTTTGTTTTGTGGTTATTGTTTTTATTGTACTAACTTTGGACATAAATTTGTAGACTACAAAGCATATGGAAGAAATGTTCAAGCAAGTAGTTCTTCTTATGTGGATCCTCACAATATAGAATGTTATAAATGCCACAATTATGGTCATATATCTCGAAATTGAAAAAGTGTGATAGAGCCATCCATGAAAGAAAACACTGATAATAGGTATAAGAAGGTTTGAAAAAGAAAATAAATACAAGAAGAGAAGATGAATGAAGAACATGTCCCAGAGATCGTAAAACTTGCAATTTTATGAGAAAGACTAGAAAAGCAAGTGAAATAAGAACAAGTCTCAAGGATTGTATTGTCAGATTCTGCAAGAGTTAAATATCATAATGTAGAGCAGGTAGAGGAAGAACGAGTCCCGGAAATCGCACATTGAGGATACATAGTAGTACGAGATCATGATGAATCCACATGCAGAAGGGAAGATGTTAGAATCCAGGAAGAAAGTGTCAGAATTTAGGAAGATGATGGATCCACAGACGAAGAAGAATACTACTCCACATTAGGGTGGATTCCTCCATTGTTCTGATCCATCTGACTTGGATACTCCCCGGTAATATGAATATTGAACATGGGAAATCTATGCAACAACTATTATAGTTTAGAGATCTATCCTTTAGACAACATGAAGTGTTTCAGAGTGGTGTTACAGATGTTTGATTCAGAGTTGTTTTATGGCAGAGGTACAAGATGTCCTATGACAAATTGGTTGGTTAAGGAACAAGTTTCAGAACACATCTCCATGTAGGTATGCAGGAGATCAGATGATAGACACAAGGAATATCATTGGTAAAAATTTTGATGCATAGATTCATAGAGGACATATTCATGTAGGAATATATTCGTTACAGAACATTGCATATTTGTAGAGTTTGATTTTCAGTTGAGCATACTAGTGGGAATAGTTGTTTCAGTTTGAGATGAAGGTATGTGATGATCAGTTGGGATGGATTCAGAGAAGTATTTAAAATAGTTAAGTGATAGATGGGTCAACATTGTGGAAATTTGAGTAGCAGAGTCATGAACAATATGGGTCACATGGACACATATGGATTCGTAAGACACTTGGTAGGATTGGATAGATATATGTTAGAGGATGAGAACATGAGTTCATGATAGATTGGTTCATAGACTAGCTCGGAGATTGTTTAAGTATTGGTTTAGAAAGTGGTTCGGAGATTAATTAAGAGATAGTTGGATGATTTTGATAATGAAATATTTGAATGCTTAAACTTTGAATGCTTTTATATATGTCAGTGATTTACGGGAGGAAGCACCAATGGACAAAAACTCCGAAATGAAGCAGGTACAGGAAGACCTACATTTGATCTACACGACATCTTGCAGACAAGTCAAGGGAAGATAAATAGTCAAAGAAAAGATCAGAAGCATAGAGATAGGGGGAGTGGCCCCAAAAGGAGATACCCTTTTCCATTGATGTCAAAGGAGGAGAGAAAATAACAATGGAATAGGAGAGAAGAGACAAATGACATAGTCACATGTGAGCGATGGTCATATGAGGAGGGATATTGTTGGACAGTTGGTTGTCATTGACGTCAACCCTTTAAGATTGATTTCAACCCTTGGAGAATTATGGAAGCCCCAGAGATGTGGATGAGATCGTTGGATGATTGGTTTTCATTTGTATAATTGATATTGATGGTGAGTTAGTTTTCATTGATGTCAGTTGATGTCAACAATTGTGTTGGATACACTAGTCATTGTTGTCATTTGTAGGAGAGAAGAGAGCAATGGCATAGTTATAGGTGAGCGATGGTCATAGGAGGAGAATTAACATGAGTACGAGTGTTTCCATCAATGCCAAAGGGGGATATCATTGGACAATTGGTTGTCATTGATGTCAACCCTTGGAGAAGTAAGAAATCCCCAGATATGTGTACGAGATCGTTGGACAATTGGTTGTCATTTGTATGATTGATATTGATGGTGAGTTAGTTGTCATTGATGTTATTTGATGTCAACAATGGTGTTGGATGCACTTGAATAATTATGGTAGCCCCGAAGGTATGGTCATGGAACCTGCAATTGATCGAGGAATAAATACATGAAGTTCAATGTACTTGCAGGTAAGAATATCATAGACGGATAGTACACATCATTCCATTTCTGGTGATATATGGTACGTCTCGTAGTTCCTCATGGTTGAGGAGATATGGCTATGTGAAGTTGGAGGTTCCTCAAGAATAATATAGAAGCCCCTAGAAGGTCAACAAGAAGTTAATTTAATCAATGAGATTTTTGTGGTGAGGATTTTCATCAATGTTCGGAAAAACCATAGTCTTATGAATGAATTGTCAAGGTTTCAGATCCAGATCAGGATCCATCTTCAGGACAAGAAGCCTGGATTATAATTGAAGAGTGAAGCATAATATAAATACTAAGGGGAAGGAGGAAATCCTAAGGGTTGGCTAGAGAGAACCCTAATTTAATTTATTTAATTTATTGAAAATTTTATTTTGTTTTTAGGTTTTAATTTTATTTTATTTTAAATTTTCTTCTCATTTAAATAAAAGGTTTAGTAATTTTAAGGTTTAGATTTATTTTTTTAAAATTAATTGTTTTAAGGAGATTTGAGTTATTATTATATTATAAATTTTGTTTTTATTAAAATATTTTAATTTTTCTTTTATTTAGAATAATTTTCATGTTGCTTTATAAATGGGTTTTTTTTTTAATAATTTAATGATTTAGATTAAAATTTATTAAGGATTGTATTAATGATTTTGGGTTTAATTAATAACTGTTTTAGTAACGAGGTGTTAGAAATTTTTTAGAACTTTTTTTAAAAATATATATATATTTTTTTAATTAAAAGTGTTTTTATTTTGAAATTAGGGTTTCTTATAAGATTGATTGCTTAGTTATTATTTCCTTTTTATTAAGGGGAGCCAATTTTCATTTAGTTCTAGGCCATTATCCCGATTGAGGTTTCTTGGATTTCTTTGGATTTCAATCGCTTCCCTAATGCAACGTTTAAATAGGTGATCTTATTTTGCCAAATATTTTGTCTCTTCTAGGCGCACATGGTGTTTTGTTTTCAGGTAGTGTTCTGCTAAGGCTGAGGTGTGAAAGTGTTCATTTTTTATGTCGGCTCCATTCTCTTTAATTCTAACTTTTAAGGAGTGTCTGGTTTCACCGATGTAGCATTTGCCACATGAGCATTCAATTTTGTAAATTCCTTTTCCTTTGTGCAGGTCAAGTTTGTCTTTGACGGATCTCAAATTTTGTTTGATGGTATCATGTGGTTTGAAGGAGGTCTTAATTTCTTTTTTGCTAAGCACTCTTGCAATCTTGTTTGTTACTCCTTGGATGAAGGGAAGGTAAGCAGTGTTATTAGGGGTTTGGTTGTCTTGGGGTTTAGGTGCTATGTTCGTTATTACTTTGGCTTTCTTAATTGCATTTTTAATGTCTTCATTTTTATATCCAATGTTCCTGAAAATATTGGAAAGGTGATCTTTTTATTTATGAAAGTGTTCTTTATCAAAGATTCTTATGGCCCTTGTGGCAAGAGTTTATAGGACTCCTAGTTTTTGGTTGGGGTGGTGATGGGAGTTTGCATGTAGATATTTCTCTGTGTGGGTCTTCTTCCTATAAATTGTATGTCCTAGGATTCCATCGTGTTTCTAGAATCCCCTAGAAGGTCATCAAGAAGATTGACAAGTCAAAGTGGTTGCAAGAAGAAATTAATTATGGGTAAAGTAATTGTAACAAGAATTTAACAAGTTGCATGTTAGTTGCAAGTCATTAATGAAAGGTAAAGTAATTGTAAAAAGAAGTTAACAAGTTGCATGTCAATTGCATGTCATTAATTAAGGGAAAGTGGTTATAACAGGAAATTATGATTTGGCCCTAAATTAGGAAAACGGTCAATTGAAAAGGATATATAATCATCATGAGATAATTATTCATGTACGTAGAAGAGTGATTGCAGAAACAAAAATGAATTCCAAGAACAAAAAGGTGTGTGTTGCAGAAACATAAACTGGAACAAAAACGCATTGCAAGAACAGAAAGGTGTGTGGCTATAGAAACAAAAACACATTGCAGGAACATAAAGGTAAGCAGCTGCAGAAACAGAAACATGAATAAAAATACATTGCAGGAACAAAAAGGTGCACGATTGCAGAAAAAAAATAGGAACAGAAAGGAGAATATGAGGTAGCAAGGATGAGGTAAAGGAAAGAGGATGCTTGTTCCAGATTGCAACAAGGCATGATGATGCAACAAGGTTGCTACATGATTAAATGTATGTCTATATACATGGTTTGAAGGTTATATCTTAGTGATGGTATGGTACATGTTGAGGTATATTTTGGTGATGTTATGGTGCATGGTTTATGGGATATCATTTGGTATATGGTTGAGGAATATCATGAGTGATATGGCACATATTTAAGGTACATAAATTATGGATGTCGACACATGTTTGGTACATGGGTTGGATGCATATCTTGATGAGATTATGGTACATGCTTGGTGATGTTATAACATGATGAGACACATATTGGTGATGTTATGGTTCATGGTTTGATTCATGGTTTGGCACATGGTTGAGGCACATATCTTGATGATGATATGGTGCATTGTTAGAGGCACTTGTTGGTGGTATTGGTACATTTTTAGTACATGACTAGAGGCATGATGTGGTGATGTTGAGAATATGATTTGAGATATTCTCTTGGTGATAATGGCATGAGGTGCATGGATTTGTGAGTGGATCTGGTTGATGATGAAATAATGGCAGTGGCAGGTTGATGGTTCAATATCAGTGGAAGTAATAGGTTGACAATGACATGTTGATAGTGACAGTGATTGTGGTAGTGACAAGTTGGTCTACATTTATATTTAAGGGTGATTGGACAGGGCAAGGAAAGGGGGTTGTAGCCTCCTTCCGGTTTGTGGTGGAGAATCAGGGAGTTGTATCTTCCTTCAGGTCAGATCATGTAAACTAGGGGGTTGGAGCCTCCTTCTAGTTGTAGCTGGTAAATCAGGGAGTTGAAGCTTCCTTCGGGTTGGAGCCTGAGAATTAGGGGGTTGGAGCATCCTTCTAGTTGGAGATGGAAAATTTGGAAGTTGGTGCTTCCTATGAATGTATTTATTCTGACATATAAGAAAAACATTTTTTGGATTTATCCCACATTGGGTTTCCATTAAAATATTGGTGTACTATATATCTTTGATTATTTTACTATAAACTGTTGATTTATATTGATGATGATATACTAAACATAGATGATAAATTGTTGAATGGTAATTGATCAACTTAATGTTTATATGATCTGATTATGCATTTTGATTGAAAGTGGTTAAAAGTGATAAAAGTTCTCATACTGATTCACCCCCCTTTCAGTATTCCAACAAATAATGTGGACTACTGGTGCAAAAAATAGGACTTGAAGACACATTTTGAGTGTCGTGGGATAGTGAAACACATTATCATTTCTACAAACAAGTTTAGGAATCCACGAGGGTATGCATTCATGGATTTTTTAGATTTGGCATATGTGGAAAAATCCCTCCTCTGTCTAAATGGATCCATCCTCTAGTCCCAAGAGATCAACCAAGGTTTTTTCCTCCCCTTGGAAAAGCATCTGCCAAAAAATTCCAGAAACATTCGTGTCGATTCTAATAGGTCATTGAACCCACCATCAAACAAAAACCCCAAAGTATTACTAAAAAATTAATAGAGGAAATGCATACATGTCTAGCTCCATGGGAGCCCCTAGATGTGTCACTGGACCATTTTCCCCTCACATTGTACTAGACTTGTACACTCCGCACTCCAATTATATAATTTCCCCTTGGTATGGCCTAAGAGCACTACACAAAATCAATTGTAGAAACCCTAAAGTCTCCAAAGAGATAAATATTTTTTTTTTTGGCAATGCCATAGTTTGAGTATGAGATCTGCGGTCAATAATGGCAAGAATGAGGAATTCAATTATGATATGTTTGCAATTGGAGCTGGGAGTGGCGGAGTTAGGACCTCCAGGTTTGCTACTAATGTTTTTCCAAGGAACATCGATATTGGAAGGGGTCATGGCAGAGAAATAATCTCCATTTTATTTCCAACACTACCCAGAAAATAGGGAGGTGTTTTCTTCAATCAGAGGATCACAAATCCCATTCGTTTTAAGGATATTAATTTTCCTCGAGACTTTTTGTTTTGGATTTCTACCATCGTGCATTTCCACCCTCACTCTTCAAATTTTATCATGGCATGTCTTTTTGGAACACAAACAAAATCATTTTATAACATGGACCACCACCTTTCTCTAAGTTTAGTTCTAAATTTAAGCATAGAGTCGGCTATTGCAAAGGAATCCATGGTCTTCTGGATATTCTTGGAAGAACCAGGGTACCCAAATGTGGTGAAAAAATAGAAGAATCTTCATATCTTGTCCTTAAATCATAGTTGGACGAGGTCATCCCCCTTGAAATAACGTTGATGCCATTAGATGAGAAACACACCCCTAGATCTGAAAATTACAGTCCTGGACCCTTTCCTCGTGGAATACTTACACGTCATCCAAGAAAGGTAAAGGAACAGACATCCACGTCACGTGATTTAAATCCCATTCAATTTAGAAGTAACAATCCTTGTGCAACCTTTGTATTCCCCACTCTAACTAAATATTCCATGTCGTCCTCTAACGTATCGGGTATGCTACCTCATATGTCTATGGGATGAAGCGGGGGATCTCCTTCCATTCAATATGGAATAACTACTTTTCATTTTAATGAAATACCTATTCAAGTAAGGAAAACATCATTGTTGACTCCAAGACATGTTACTCAAAAGTCAAGGATCCATATACATTCACGTAGATACAATCCCAAGAAGGACAGTCCCAAGGTATCAATTTTCAATGATAGTGAAGAATCACCTAGAACTGTAAAGGAAGATGCCATGTTCACCCCAAGAGAAAACAAAAGGGACCATTTTATTCGATAGAATGATCAATATCCTTCCTCTATTACAAGCAAACCAACAACAAACATGATGGAAATTTCCATACCTATTATTGATAATAGAACATCAATGGATAATAAAAGTGGGGCATCATCATTTGAAAATTCATTTATACAAGAGCTTGAAGAGAATGTTGATGACTGGTCATGTGGAGTTGAGGATACAACCCTCCAGAGTAACTCACTATCATTGAAGTTAGTTGATGAAAAAATAAAATCCAATTCAAGGAAGAATGGTCTGCATGAGGAGCATAATCACAGAGGAAATGGTTATATATCAATTTTGACAACACGTGAAAGGGAAAGGGAACAAAAATAAAATCATTTTATAACATGGAGCACCACCTTTATCTAAGTTTAGTTCTAAATTTAAGCATAGAGTCGGCTCTTGCAAAGGAATCCCTGGTCTTCTGGCTATTCTTGGAAGAAGCAAAGTACCCAAATGTGGTGAAAAAATAGAAGAATCTTTAGATATTGTCCTTAAATCACAGTGGGAGGAGGTCATCCCCCTTGAAATAACATTGATGCCATTAGATGAGAAACGCACCCCTAGATATGAAAATTCCATTCCTACCCTTTCCTCGTGGAATACTTACACGTTAGCCAAGAAAGGTAAAGGAACAAACATCCACGTCATGTGATTTAAATCACATTCAATTTAGAAGTAACAATCCTTGTGCAACCTTCTTATTCCCCACTCTAACTAAATATTCCATGTCCTCCTCTAACGTATTGGGTATGCTTCCTCATATGTCTATGAGATGAAGCAGGGGATTTCCTTCCATTCAATATGGAATAGCTACTTTTCTTGTCAATGAAAAACCTATTCAAGTAAGGAAAACATCATTGTTGACTCCAAGACATGTTAGTCAAAGGTCAAGGATCCATATGCATTCACGTAGATACAATCCCAAGAAGGATAGTCCCAAGGTATCAATTTTCAGTGATAGTGAAGAATCACATAGCACTCTAAAGGAAGATGCCATGTTCACCCCAAGAGAAAACCCAAGGGAATTTTTTATTCGATAGACTGATCAATATCCTGCCTTTGTTGCAAGCAAACCAACAACAAACATGACGGAACTTTCCATACCTATTATTGATAATAGAACATCGATAGATGATAAAAGTGGGGCAACATCCTTTGAAAATTCATTTATACAAGACCATGAAGAGAATGTTGACGTTTTGTCATGTGGAGTTGAGGCTACATCCCTCCAGAGTAACCCACTATCATCGAAGCTAGTTGATGAAAAAATAAAATCCACTTCAAGGCAGAATGGTCTCCATGAGGAGCATAACCACGGAGGAAATGGTTATATCTCAATTTCAACAACACGTGAAAGGGAAAGGGAACATGAATGTCAATGAGAATGTGAACTTCAGAGATGGGATTGTAATCCTATTAGACCTCCTCCTCATGTTCGTAAGGAGCCTTCTTTTTCCAGAAGAGATAAATCTAGATATGGCTAACACTTTAGATCCAAGCATTCATCATTGTGTATGCTTCGAGGACGAAGCTTTTTTAGGGAGGGATGACTTGTAATATACCATATGTATATTACAATGTCATTAATTACTAATTAAATCATTAATGTAATAATTATACTTTTAATGTAAAGTCACGTCTTTGTAGACAAAAATGCTTGACTTTACTCATTTAAGTGTATTTAATACAAGTTGTTGTACATTGAATAAGAAAACAAATAATAAATTTATATATATATATATATATATATATATATATATTCATGCTTCCCTCCAACGTTGAGAAATTGCCTGATCAAGGCCCCAATTAGGCATATACTCGTTTGGGATGACAATCCTCACCAGTATGTGGGCCTAGTTGCCCCTAAGGGGGATTTTCTCCTTGAAATGAGACTTTCCTTGAAGCTCTTCTAATCTACGATGTACAAAAAGAAATAATTAATCTAACTGGGATATAGACTTAGTTGGTAGTATCAACATGGAGGATTAAAAAAAATCGAACATTGAGATAAATATAAGTTGTTAGGCTACGGAAATAGTTCACATAGCTAGGAAACAGTTAAAATAAATACATGTCAGTGATCATCTTAGTAAACAATTACCAATAAATCACAATCCTGCATACTCACATTCAATGCCTAATTAACAAATTCAAACCAACCATGAAAGATAGCTTATCACTAGTTTTAAATAAACATAAGTTTGCATGAATGACAATAGTGGGCAATATGCAAACTCATACATATATGGAATAGAATTTGTCAATAAGATGGAGCCTCTTTCATTATACCCAAATCATGTAATAGTATCAAATCATAATACAATTAATAGACTTCAGAGTCCTCCCTTTTTGAGGTCATGCCCCTCCTCTATAAAGTATGTATTCATGCTTCTTTTATAACCATGTGAGTTTGTTTTTTTCTCCTTGATCTTAAGCCTTAAATCTTCCATTTACAAGTGCAATCCAAACTATCAACTATATTTAAAATTCAAATCAAATATGAAAAAATAACTCTAAATTAATCAAAATAAATTAAAACTGAGTTCTAAAAAAAAATAGAAAAATCTCAATCTAAATCTAAATTAATAAAATAAAAACTAAAATCTAAAATAATAATAAAAGCTAAACTAAAACAAATATAATAAAACTACAAACTACTAAACTAAAGTAATAAAAATAAATTATACAAATTGAAAATCAAATATACAAACTAAAATCTAAAATCTATATTAATAAAGTTAAATTAAACCTAAAGTAAAAACTATATTAAACTAAAATCTAATATACAAATAAAACTTAAAAAAAAATTAAACTAAACTAACTAAAATAAAACTAAAAAATATATATAACTAAGATTGAAGTAATTTAAATAAACTATTTTCATTGCTTCATTCATATCGTGAGCACTTCTTAGCAGGCAGAGAAATTTTTCTCCACATCTTGTTGTATCCTTAAAAATGCCACTGAATCTATGATTTGGTTCACCTTCTGCATGGATTAAACTGTGCACTTATGGACTATACTCTGGTGGTTTGATAACCCAAGGATCCAATGGAAAAATGATGCTGCAACATAGTAAATGATGATGTATTAACCTGCTGGCCTTTCTTTTATCTTGTCTAACAGTTTAGTGATGTAAATCTTAATTCCAATCTTCTTTCACATGCCATTGATCAGGTTAACTAACTCTACATAATTGTGATTTCACTGCACTTAGGTTATCATTGTCATCACATACTTTTTTTTTTTTTTGATTTGGTTTAAAACCAATGAACTGGCGACCTGTCCAAATTCGTGGCATTGACATATGTTATCATGTCCTTTATCTGGTGCACTGTATCCACTGGTCGATCTAGGGGTTCTCCTGATTTTCAAACTCATGGCATTCACTATATTCTCTTCTAATGCCAGAAACAAGCCTGTACATGAAGGTGGTTCTGTGTATAAAAAGAAATTATATTAGTGTGGTACAACCTCCACAACTATCTCTGGTTGCTTGAATATGTACATTGATTTAATAATTTTCAGCTTCTTGTAATTAAGTGAAGCAAGTATCTTTGAAACCTTACTTGAAAAGAACTTTACAAATCATGGGTCCAAATAATGCAAAGCTTGACTAACTTTGTTGATTAATGCTTTGGATGCT
>ML797184.1:65198-78364 GCA_009831015.1 Picea engelmannii | reverse complement strand
ATATAATTGAGTGTGATTTTAATTCCTTTAAAATAGTTTTGTTTGAGGTTAAATGGTACAGGCTACGGATGCATGAACGTGATCCTGAAAGAAATTTTATTGAGCATGATAATGGATTTACCATGGTTAATACAAGGGCATTCAAACCGAGTACAGAGCCTTATGTTCTTCCAAGTCAATGTGAGCAAGTATTTTACTCAGAGGTACCTGGTAAAGAAGGTTGGTCATACGTTGTTAGATATGATCCAAGAGGAAGGCCAGTAAAGTACAATCATGTAGCCGAGGATGAAGATAATAACGAGGACGAAGATCATGATTATGAATATCAGGAGTAGGTGGCTCATGTAGTCAATGTGTCAGACAAAGAATTTGAAGAATTTGATCATCCAAATGTAGGAGACGACGTTCTCATTGATGATATCGATAACTATAGTAGTGAAAATGACGTTGATGATGATGTTGATATGAATGAGCCTTTCACCAATATCGATTATGAACCAGATCTTGATACAAATGTTGAGCTCAATGAAGAAGAAGATGACTGATATTTAATTGTTGAAAAGAAGAGGTATGTGTTTATATCTTTTATATGATATTTATATGTTTTTATTTTGTATAATATAATATATGATATATGTTCTTTAGAATTTCAAATTAGGTAATATGGGGAAATTGAGAGTGATGTGAGGGGGGGGCATAATTAGAGCTTCCACCTTCACGTGGTTGCCCCTGTTTAGTAGAGAATGAACTATTCTCCAAACCAAGAGGAGCTCTGCGCGACTGCGCCTAATCATACGAACGATGTACTTATGTCCATCATCAATTCATCATTATCATTCTCAAAATTATCATTCTCCAAATATCTTATACAAATTTTACAAGGAAATTGTACTAGGAAATTCATCTATGGAATTGTTATATATAGGTCCAACATAATGATCCCCTATAATGTGGACATTATCCCTCAAGTAGGTTTCATGACTTCATGTTTGGGTTGTATATCAATGTTGTTGTTTATATCCCACATTGTGGATGGCTAAAAATTATTGCTTGAGTGCTCATTGATCATAAAAGGCATGACCAAATCCTTTAAGATATTCTCCCAATAAGTTATCATGGGATGCCAATATTTTTTCCGTCCCTTATCAATCGAGGCTTTATATTACATGATTGGTGTGTCGTCAAGAAGTTGGAATTTGAAGTAGTGGCATCCTTTTATACCAATTATCTTGTGGTTATTTCCCAACAAGTGTGAATCCATGAAGCTTTTGTAAGTCAAAAAATCCGTGAATTAGATATGAGATGAAGAAATTGTGATTGTCACATCTATAAGTTTTCACCATCTGTAGCAGTGAAAATATGTTTTTTTTCTTAATTTGAGCTGATGACCTCCTATAAGTTCCATTTATGTGTTCATGTGTGTATCTCATCGAGAGGAAACCATATTCATCAATGTAAAACACCCTTCTTGCTATTAGAAGGGATGGAAACAGATAAGGTGGAGGTGATTAAGAATTGACCATCACCGAAGAATATATTTGAGGTGAGAAGTTTTCACGGATTGGCTAGTTTCTACCGAAAGTTCATCAGAAATTTCAGTGGAATTAGTGCACTGATGATGGAAACAGTGAAGAAAAGACACAAATATTTTCACTAGATAGAAGAGGCTGAGAAGAGTTTTAATCTGTTGAAGAGGAAAATCACAGAACAACCAATTTTGGTGTTGCCTGATTTCCAAAAGACATTTCAAGTGAAATGCGATGCAAGTGGATTTGCAATAGGGGTAGTCTTGAGTCAAGAAGACAGGCCGATAGCATACTTCAGCGAGAAGTTGAATGAAGTGAAGGTGAAGTACTCCACACATGACAAGGAGTTATATGCTATCATTCAAGCATTGAAGAAGTGGAGACACTATTTGATTACAAAGGAGTTTGTCTTATACAGTGACAATCATGCACTGCAGTTTGTGACTCAACAGGAAAATTTGAATCAAAGACATGTAAAATGGGTTGAATACATGCAGAACTTTACTTTTGTAACTAAGCATATTTCTGGAACTGCTAACAAGGTTGTTGATGCTTTGAGCAGGAAATGTTTGTTGTTGCAGGAGTTCAGAGTTAAAATACTGGGTTTTAATGATCTCATAAACATGTACAGAGATGATCCAGATTTTAAGGAGGCATATGAAGCAGCTGAGAATCCAATTCTCATAGATAGAAGCCAATGGACAAAATACATGAGCCAGGAAGGATTGTTGTTTAAAGGTAATCAACTTTGTATTCCAAAATGCTCCATGAGGGAGAATTTACTAAAGGAGAAACACAGTGGAGGATTGGTCAGGCACTTTGGTCGCGACAAGACATTCGAAAAATTGAATGAGTCATATTTTTGGCCAGGAATGAGAGCATATGTCAAGATATTCATGGACAGATGCAAAATTTGCCAGCATTCGAAAGGAAAGAGACAGAATGCAGGATTTTATCAACCATTGCCAATACCTGAGAGGTCGTGGGATGCAGTCAGCATGGATTTCATATTAGGGTTGCCAAGAACACAAAGAGGGTTTGACTCAATCTTTGTGGTGGTGGATAGATTTTCCAAAATGGCACACTTTATTCCATGTCAGAAAACCAGTGACGCAACTCACATTGCAAATTTGTTTTTCAAAGAAGTCATTCGAATTCATGGCTTACCAAGGAGCATAGTTTTGGATCCAGACACTAAATTTGTAGGACACTTTTGGAGGACCTTATGGAAGAAGTTGGGAACTAACTTGTCATTTAGTTCGGCTTATCATCCTCAGACGGATGGACAGACAGAAGTGGTAAACATGAGTTTAGGATACTTTCTGAGGAGCTTGGTGATAGAACATCACAACCAATGGGACAACATATTACCACAGGCAGAGTTTGCTTATAATGACTCAGTTAACAGAAGCACATGACAAAGTCCATTTCAAATTGTTTATTTCATGCAGCCGAGAGGAATTTCTGAGCTGAGGTATTCAGAATAGATTGCGACTAGGAGTGCTAGTGCAGAAGACTTTGCAGAGGCAATGAAAGAACTTCACAGCCAGGTGAAGGAGCATTTACAGAACTCGAGCCAAGAGAATAAGCAGAGGGCAGATCAACACAGGAGACAACTTCAATTTGAGGTTGGTGATTTGATTCTGGCACATCTGAGAAAGGAAAGATTCCCGAAGGGGACATATAACAAACTGAAGATGAAGAAGATTAGACCATGTAAGGTCTTGAAGAAATTTGGGGCAAATGCTTATGAGATTGAATTACCCGATGGGATCGAAATTTCTCCGATATTCAATGTCTCAGATTTGTACCCATACAAAACTGAGGAAGTAGGAACAAGTGATGAACAACCAGAGATCTAGTGGACAAAGCAGATGCCTATTGCAGAGAAGCCACAAATGGAAAGCATACTAGAAAAAAGAATTAGCAAGAAGACTAGAAGAAAACAATACTTTGAATACTTGGTCAAGTGGAAAGGACATCCAGTTGAAGATGTCAGCTGGGAGAATGAAGCAGAGATTCAGAAGCATGGATAGACCGTGTGAGAGCTCATGGACAGGAGCCCATGAAAAACGTTTCAAGCGAGGGAGTATGATGCAGGAGCATCGCCAATGTCAAGCGAGCGTGGGGCAAGTGCCAATACATTTTAAACACATGATAAATTGTTTAAAAACTTTTGAAGATAAGTGAACCAAACGTAAATGTAACAGTTAAGGAGAGGCATACTTATATATTGTAATCAGACCTTGAGCGACCCACTCTCGTCTAAAGGACTAAGAAGGCAATTATGTTAGTAGGTAGCTTTGAATTCCCAGATTAGACAGTTTTAGGAGTGGAGGGAAAACGGATATAGACACCCTCATTGTAGTATTCTAGTAGTAGAGAAGGGAAGAACATTACCAGAAAAAGAGCATACATAGCTGGAACAGAGAAAAACTGTAATTGAAAAAACACCCATGTATAAAGATTAAGTTAATAGAAGAAGTCTTAATTCAGATTCATGGCGTTGTAGTTGTTTCTTGCATGTGTATGTTGAATGGTATGTTCATAATTTTACTCTTTATGTTATATATTTGATTTATATGTTGTGTATGGATGATTTCTTGTTAAATGTTTGAAGTCTGAGAGAGAAAGAGTTAGGAAATGAGTTTCAATTGTTTCTCTATCTGAGCGAGGGTTCTTGCAAGGAGTGCAGTTGAATTGTCCGCAAGGAGTGCGTTGACAAAAGGGTTCAGAGGTCTTATCTCTGAAGGCTCAAATAAGTTAGCTCTTGTTCTCATTTCCTCAAAGGTGCAGTTAGGCACAAGAGTCGTGCAATGTGTGAACAGACCAAGCTTGTATCCAAGGTTTGAAACCTGAGAAGATATTGAAGGATTGTCACTGCAAGGAGTGCGCGGAGTTAAAGGGATTTCAACACCAAAGTGATTTAGGGATGCCACAAGGAATGCGTGTAGGAGGTTCTTGAAAGGCTTGAAATCATGGAAGACCTCTGAAGGATTCAAACCTTCTAAGTCATCGAACGGAAGAGACGACTGGATAAAATTCTTTCTAGAGAATTAGCGAAATCCCGAAAGTTGTCCGATCTGATAGAGAAGTAAGGGGGGTTACGGTTGTTTCCAGAGTTCCAAGCTCAGTAGATCGTGAGTCGTTGGATCCTCACCTAGTTACCCGTCAGCCGTAGGATCTGACTGGAGTTGCACAAGGGTTAAACTCTCGTAGGTAGAGTGAAGGTCCCGAAAGGCGTCGGGGTATCGAAACTTCAGAATTCGGGATATCAAAAGTCTAGAGGATAGGAGATCGGGTCACTTCATACTGAAAACCCCGATCTTGATCTAGACCGTCCATCGATTGGGACACATGGTGGAGATCAGAAGCCGTCGGCATTTCGAGATTCGGCGTTTCGTGAATCCTGAAGATAGGAAGCACACACATTTCGAAACTGTGAAGTCTGAAACCCCGATAAGGTGGAAAGCTCTGGTGTGGGGCCGGTTGACGTCATTTTAATTTAACCTAATTTAGACCTATTGATACCTAATTCTAATCATCACATACCTAATTCTAATCCTTCTCTAGTATCCATATGTTTTAAATATATTAAAAATATCCTCTGACACCTATATACTAGGAAATATATTGTTTTCATGTTCTTAGAATTTTAAACCCCCCAATATGAACTCACATAGTATAGTATTGCCTAACTAGTGAAACCCCGTAAGAGGTTTATGTTCGGGGCATTATTTGAAAGTTGGATGGACATTCTATAAATAATTTTTCCATTTTATTCCACTCTCCATTTGTAAAATGGTATATCTTTAGGGGAAGAATAAGTAAGGGTCAACTGCCCCTTTTGCATTCAGATTTTTAATTCATCCTTGTCATTGTTTAACCTAGTTTAGAAGGGTCAAAGGGTCAGTTGATCCTTCATCATACAATTTTTTCATTGAATCCTTTTTGAAAGTCATGGAAGAGGTTTGCACTAGGGGAATAATGTGGAAAGGGCGATCGACCCTTCTATAGATAATTGTTCCCTTCTAGTTAACTGTCCATTTCCTGGATTGGTATTTCTTTAGGGAAGGAATAAAAAAGGGTTAGGAACTCCTTTTGCATTCATATTTTTAATTAATATTTATTGTTATTTCATCTAGTCTGGAAGAATAGGTCAACCATTCCTTATATAAATTTTCAACGAATCATTTTAAAATTAATAGAAGAGGTATTTGTTGGGGGAATAATGTGGAAGGGTAGACAAACCATTTTATAGAGAATTTTTCCATTTCAGTCAACTCTTAGTATCCTAGAATAGTACCTCTTTAGGTGAAGAATAAGGAAGGAATGACCACCACTTATGCATTTATATTTTTAATTAATCAATTTTGTTATATCTCCTAATCTAGAAGAGTCGACTCACACTTCCTTGTATAACTTCTCAGTGAAGCCTTTTCAAACTCAAAGAAGATATTTGCATTGGGAGCATAATGTGGAAGGGTCAGTTGACCCTTGTATATATAATTGTTTCATTCTAGTCAAATCTCCATCTCATAGAATGACATTTATTTAGGGGAATAATAAAGAAGGGTTGATTGCCCCTATCGCATTCGATCTTTTTAATTAATCATTTTCCCTTAATTGACCTAGTCTACAAGGGTTGATCAACTCTTCCTTGTATAAATTTTCAATGAATCATTTTCAAACTAATAGAATAGGTATGTGCTAGGGGCATAATGTGCAAGTGCCAATCAACCTTTATCTAATGATAATTGTTCCATTTCAAGCAATTCTTTGTCTCTGTAACCTCCCTTCCGTTTAGTTACGACATCAAGCCTCACATAACAAGTGCAAAAAAACAATTGTGTGTGCGTGTGAAGAAGGGTAATAAATACATCATACTCTACATCACAACACGACGATGAACACCACATAAGAAACTCACGCAACAACAACATGATGACCTAACAAGATTAAGAATGACTACCCACCCGTCCTACCCTACAATGGTTAGGACCTATAGGACACATAAGCAATGCTCAAGCCCAGGTTCCCATCGATTTTGACCATTTAAGGTCTCAGGGATGGCCACTGTTCTGAGGAACAAGGAGGTGTCTACATCCCACTAATCCAACATAAACCGCAATCCCAACTCTGATCATAAATCTCACCTAATCATCAATTATTCATGGCACAATAAGATATTCTACTACACTCATCGTTTTTCAAGCAACAACATGTGTAAATGAGTAAAAAGATATCTCATAAAGAATCATAAATCAAGAGTGGAAATGCACTTTTAATCTCAAGCAACTTAACTATACATCTTGATTTTAAGGAATATCTTCTAGGAGTATGTAAAGAGAAGCTATAATTACATATTCAATATGAGAACCCATAAGAACTCAATCTTCTTAAGCAATACATGAATTTTAACAACCCTTTTACATTATGTATCCATTATATGAAACTAATAAAATCATTCATGGAATAAATAATAAGAAGTCACATGTTGGTGCAGATATAAGAAGTATGTACAATAATGCGAGATAAAAGGTGTTATCAATAATTACAATTAAATAGTCGATTACTAAGGTCACCATTTTAAAAACTTCAATTAAGACCCTTAAGAGATAGTTATTAATAAAATTAAATTCATATAATCCTCAAGATTCAAGTCACATAACCTCTTCTATTTTTCTTCACCTTTAACTAAGTATTCTAATAAAGAGAGAAATCATCAATATAACACACATATTATTGTTAACCTAAATCCTAAGATTACTAAATCTCAACTCTTTGAAAACCTTCATCGAGGTTGCTAACAATGAAGGACATGATTATTTCCATCTACTAAGAGTGCATCTTGAGATGGTCTATCTATTTTGGGACTTAGTTGAAAGACTAAGGTTTAAGGTAACTACTTTCCAAACTCCAAGGGCTAATTTAATTTCCATTCTTAAGGAATAATAACTCATATAATTATGCTTCCTTATTTAAAGGTATAAAGCATTTAGGAACTTCTTAAAGAAAACAATTTGCCATCTAAAACTTCAACAACCCAATTCTTCATTGAATTCTCAATTTATTGAACATATGAGGGTAGGTTGTATCCTTTAAATAATATCAATCGCTTAGTGAGGAATTTAGTTTGCCCAGAATTAGTTTTTATTAAAGGAAAGGATTAATAGATTTTCCTTGAATTGTTCCTTCATATCTGACAATCTTCAATTAAAAATTAAAAATTTAGTATTCTTAGAATTATTGGATGGCATCTATCTGATCATACAAGGGTTCACTTATTCCAAACAAGAGTGATATATGAGAATGGAATTTAACCTAGAAAAACGAACTCAAGAGTGACTGACAGCGTTCAAATAAATTCGGGACGAATTATTAGTCAGAGAGATAATGACTTAAAAGGGTCTCATCCTTGAGTTGGACGAAATTCAAGCATACAGAAGTGAAATCAAGGGTGACTGACAGCGTTCAATAATTTCGCAATTAAATTATAAGTAATTTAACAAGTTGACACATTGACCATTAAGTTGTCCAAAATCATAATTTTATTTGACCAATGGGTATTTCATTCTGGAAACTTTGATTTACAAGGGTTTGAATTAAGATTTTCCAATTTGTCAAAGATTTGAAATAATAGAAACTTAACCTAACAAAAAATATACACCAATTGAGTTAGATTGAATTTATCAATTTATTGAGTTAAATTTTTGCTCATTTTTGAGTTCAAATAAAATGTAGAAGGTTTCGAAAATCAAGATAAACCTCGCCAATGATTTACAGATCGTCTGCAACAAGATTAGTAATTGAGCAGCTTAGGTTTTGAGTTAATTCGAAGGTCTCGATTCGAATCCTCATAAATAACTGTGAGAGTCAGACTTCATGGTCAGTATGAAAGTAGGTCCGTGTGGATTTAATTTATGAAAATTTGTTGTCTTAGTGGAAGCGCTTCAATTAAATTCTGAAAATTCGTTGTCAAGGGGGAAATGACTACACAGTTGTTACCTAACATGAATTTGTAGAGAAAGGGTATAGACAACAGTTTGTATAGATCGCAGAGTTGAAGGTGTAATCCACAGTTACAAAGATACGATTGTATACAGTTTACAGGGGGAGGGAATACAGTTTGCAGGGGAGAAAGTCATAATTGAACCGAATAGTGAGGTGGCAATAATCCAACAATGAGCCTAGGTATATAAAATCGCACCAAAGATTCGCCCAGGTAAGAATTTGTCCCAATAATTAACACAGGTACAAATAAATTCGTTCAGAGAAAAAAATGGGAAACTCAACTCTACACAATGGTTAATGGTCGACTCCTGAAATACAAAATCGCTACCTCAGAAAATCACAGAGCTACTAATTTGGTAGGGCAGAAGAAATTTATAAAATGTATAATATCATAAATGTAAAATCGCTTTGCACATTCGGTGAAATAATGCAGGGTATCATTGCCCAGGAAAGCCAAAGAAAATCGCAGAGAACAATAAGAGGAACGCAAGGCTAGATTCTACCTTATTAAACAAAACTCGGGGTCAAAATTTTTACAGCGATCACATATCGCAATCGCCGAAGTCATAAAAATTTATACTTTTTTTTTTCATCCATTACCGAATTACAACAACAGAGTTAATATTTTTACATCTGTTGCACAATTATAATCGTCGAAGTAATAAAAACAGTCAATCCAACAAGAACAAGCACAGCTTGAAATTAAATATTTTTCATCTCAGAATACCAATATAAAAATGTTGACCACAGTAGGATAATGTCAGGGCCCTAAGGATAACTCATCGAAAGGATCACAAGGGTTCTATCAGTCGAGGCATAGAAATTAAACAACAATGAAGCAGATAATCCAAACGCCAAGGCCGTACTGAAGGACGCAAGTCAAACAATTAGGCAAGGACATCCACAAGGGTAGACGGTTCAAGGTTCACCTTTGATTCATCATCCTCTCACAAAAAATTAGGGCATTGAGATCCATAGGTCTTTTAACACTAAGGTGACGACCGTAGATCAGGCCCCTGGCCTACTGCTCAGGCGAGGACTAACGAGCTAGGGACAAAGACTAAACCACCTCAAGGTCATGATCAACACCACAGGGCGGTCATAACATGTGGGAAAACGAGGCCATAGGAGATGACAATCAGGGAGCTAGGCTAAGAAAAATTCAGCTATCAATCCAAACATCCAATCTACTTACATAATCAACATGCAGATCCAATCATAAAACCTACAACATTCTACCATTCAAACTAAGAAAGTGTATCGTTGCCTATTCGCCTGCTCTAAGTGGCGTATGTGTGCTCCGTGCAATGCCCGCTCGCCGACCGTTGAGACTTCACTGGTACCTCCCAGCTAGTGCTAGGGGTACTCTTCTTCCCCTTTAGCCCCCCAAGCCACAAAGTGGCCACGCACACTATCCAAAGATCTCGTCTAGCTCTCAGCTCACCCCGCAAGGCCGAGCTACCACTCCTCTTCGAGCTAGGTATCCCAACTCCCACAAGTAAATCAGTCAAGTCGATATTTCCCCAGTTTAATGTTACACAAACAGAAGATGATCCAACCTCCATCACCTCCCTTCATTATATAGAGTTTCGTGGTTCCTTACTTTCTAAAATCTCAATTAATTAAAGTTTTAAAAATAAATTCCTAAAAATTCTTCTCTGTATAAGTGTCCCCCATCCCCTACATTCCTCCATAAATTAATTTCTTTAATTAAGTAATTATTTTTATTTCCCTCACCCACCTAGAGTTCCTCCTAGAATCACTCCTAGGTGTCCCCAAATTCCCTTACAGGTTTCAAAGGTTTTCCCTACTATGAAGTTGCTAAATCAGTTTAAAATTAGAAAGCTCTTACATGGTAGATTCTTTACTAAGTTGACTTTCTTCTTTTTCCCTTAAGTTCCTCTTTTCCCTTTTTATGTTACCTCTTTTCCCTAGTTTCCCTTTTTTTGATTTTCCCTCTTTCCCCTTTTTCTTAGAACTCAAAAAGGCAGGTGTGAAAATTAACCCTTTTCCATTTTCTTATTTAATTAGTATACTTAAATTTCATTAAGGTAAAAAAACAATTAATTCCCCTTTTAATTTTAATCCAACATAATTTTACCTTTTTATGAATAAATTAAATTTCTTACTCCCTTCATGTTACAAGATTAACGAATATCATAATTATTATTTAAGTTGTTTTTATTTTTATTATTTTTATTTCTATATATATATTTTATAGAAGACAAAATTTTACCACTAGCGTAATTTAGACTTAGGCATTAAATTTCGTACTGGGCGACATTTGATTAGGGAATTTGTTTTCAAAATTACTTAACATGTTATTTGTCTTAGGGCCATCTAGGTTCATCCCTCTATCATCAACAACGTGACATGCCCTTCAAGACGCACTAGGTGCTCCAAGGGTGCCACTCGCCTCATCTGTTCCTTTGCGTGACATGCCCTTCAGGATGCACTACGTGCTCCAAGGGTGCCACTTGCCTCTTGATTGATTTGGTAGACATCAATAAGCCCTGGAGTCAACACTCTGCCAGGTGAACTTGTGGGAGACTAAGGGATTCTAAGGAATAGGGCCCCGACCTTATTGTGTGCCCCTTAGAATCATCGTGAGCGATTGTCGCAGTTTGCCCTCACGGCATCGTGGGTCCTCTCGAACTAGGTAATCGTTAACCTACAGTTTGAGCCACGACGGGAGTGCTAGTAGTTTTTGGCAGGGCTGTTATCCACACCTCTCCCTCAACATCTCTGGTAGTCATGCCTGACCCCTTTACTCCATATGTGAGTCTGGTCGGCAAGCTATCATCAACCTGCATCATCAACAAATCATGTCAGAACATATCCAAATCATATCATCAAGTCAAATGCACTAATATCACAGTAAAACAATCAAACCCCCATGGCACACTCCCTGACTCGATCCGGAGTCCAAGGGGTTCCATCGATGCCTCTGCATCCTGAAGGTCCAAAACCCTGCACACTCAGTAAAACCGAGTCAATAGCACATGTCTATGTCAATGTAGTAAAACAACATGTCATCAACCCATAACGCATCACAATCAAAATCGAAAGTTTTAATAGCATAAAAATCCGGATCACTTGCGAGAAAGTGTCCTCAAAGAATAAGTTCGCTTAGTGAGCCAGAGCGGGATGTTACATACACCCCCCCTTGGTCTAAACTTCTTCCTGAATTTTCACAGTACAAATGCCAAAATAAAGTATATCACAGTATCATCTGTCTATCTATCAAACAAAAATGGAAACAGCTGGCGCATATCATATGCATCCTCCCAAGTTGCCAAGTGCGGACTATAATCGTCCCACTGGACCTTGACCTAATCTATCGTTCAACATCATAGTTGTTGAACGTGATGATCCAAGATGTGGACCGGCTCAACCGTGAGTGCCCCCTCGTCCGATACCTGAAAAGAACTCATGTCAATAACATGTGTAGGATCACTAATATAATGTCTCAAAACAGATACATGAAAAACATCGTGCATACGCCTCAAAGAATTCGGTAAAGAAGAAAACAGAAAAAAACCACAAAGAATGACACCTTGCCTATGGAAGTTGGAATATAATAGAAATCGTCAAGGTACACAAATTATTTATGTATGACCTATTATATAAATATTTGGTTAATTTCATTTTGTCCCATTAATTAGTGTTAATTTCAATTTGTTGATGTTTCATGAATGTCGTTAAGGAACGAATGGGCTTCCACGAGGAATGAAAAGTTACACGATGCAATTCAGTAGATTTCCATACTACGAGCACCTACAAATAGTTCATTTGTTTGATACAATGCATATCGGGAAGAACATAACAGAATTGTTATGGCGAATATTAGATGGAAGGGCTGACAAAGAGAGAATTGGAAAGATTTGTTGTGACATCCGAGAAGCTAATCGCACCTTGCAAAGTGTTATTATTAATTCTAAAATGGAAAAAAGTTCAATGGTAAAGAAGAAAATGGAAAAAAACCACAAAGAATGACACCTCGCCTATGGAAGTTGGAATATATTAGAAATCGTCAAGGTACGCAAATTATTTATGTATGACCTATTATATAAATCTTTGGTTAATTTCATTTTGTCCCTTTAATTAGTGGTAATTTCAATTTGTTGATGTTTCATGAATGTCGTTAAGGCACGAATGGGCTTCCACGAGGAATGAAAAGTTACTCGATGTAATTTAGTAGATTTCCATACTACGAGCACCTACAAATAGTTCATTTGTTTGATACAATGCATATCGAGAAGAACATAACAAAATTGTTATGGCTAATATTAGATAGAAGGACTGACAAAGAGAGAATTGGAAAGATTTGTTGTGACATCCGAGAAGCTAATAGCACCTTGCAAAGTGTTATTATTAATTCTAATGGCGATGGTCGTGAACAAAATACTAGTCTTCCTTGGTTATTGATGGAGCAACAGAGCAATATTGTAAAAGAGGTCATTCGAAAAATTAGGTTTCCAATGGGGTTTTCGTTGAACATACAAAATATCTTAACTAAAAAAGGTGATTTTGGCGGGGTTAAAACACATGACTGGCATACATTCATTAAGGTAATTAGTAGGTTATAATATATTTTCTTATTGGTACGCATTTTTTGGAAACAAA
>ML797184.1:20764-31113 GCA_009831015.1 Picea engelmannii | reverse complement strand
ACCACTAGCGTAATTTAGACTTAGGCCTTAAATTTCGTACTGGGCGACATTTGATTAGGGAATTTGTTTTAAAAATTACTTAACATGTTATTTGTCTTAGGGCCATCTAGGTTCATCCCTCTATCATCAACAACACGACGTGCCCTTCAGGACGCACTAGGTGCTCCAAGGGTGCCACTCGCCTCATTTGTTCCTTTGCGTGATATGCCCTTCAGAACGCACTACGTGCTCCAAGGGTTCCACTCGCCTCTTGACTGATTTCGTAGACATCAATAACCCCTGCAGTCAACACTCCGCCAGGTGAACTTGTGCGAGACTAAGGGATTCTAAGGAATAAGGCCCCCACCTTATTGCGCGCCCCTTAGAATCATCGTGAGCGACTGTCGCAGTCTGCCCTCACGACATCGTGGGTCCTCTCGAACTAGGTAATTTTTAACCTACAGTTTGAGCCATGGCGGGAGTGCTAGTAAGTCGTGGCAAGGATGCTATCCACACCTCTCTCTCAACATCTCTGGTAGTCGTGTGTGACCCCTTTACTCCATATGTGAGTCTGGTCGGCAAGCTATCGTGCATACGCCTCAAAGAATCGGGCAAGGCTAGTCGATAGGCCATGGGCCCCTTTCTCTCCACAATCTCGAAAGGTCCCATGAACCTAGGAGAGAGTTTAGCTCCCTTCCCAAACTTGATCGAACTCTTATGTGGTTTAACCCGCAAGAACACTCGATCTCCAACCTTGTAACTACGGTCGACACGGTGCACATCGGCATAACTCTTTTGTTGATCATGTGCTTCTTTAATCCTTTGTCTTATTGTTTTCATTTACTCTTCCATTTCTTGGATCGCGTATGGTCCCACCAGGACCCTATCCTCAAGCCGATCCCAACTCAAGGGGATTCGACACGGTCGCCTGTAAAGAAACTCGAAAGGCGACATCTTAATGGTGCTCTGGTAACTATTGTTGTAAGCGAACTCCACTAGTGGCAAGAATTATTCCCAATGCTTTTGTTGGTCCATCACGTACATGCACAACATGTCCTCCAAGTTCTGGTTTGTTCGTTCGGTCTGCCCATCAGTTTTCGAGTGATATGCAATACTAAAGTTAATTTGGGTTCCCAAGGCCTCTTGGAAACTCGTCCAAAATCGTCCGGTAAACACCGATCCTCGATCGGATATAATCCTCTTAGGCACGCCATGCAGCCTCACAATCTCACTGATGAAAACTCTAGCTATGTCAGGTGCCTGATACGTCGTACGCACAGGAATCAAGTGAGCACTCTTCATCAGAGTGTCTACTACTACGAAAATCAAGTCATGTCTCCTTGCCGTCAGTGGCAATCCAACAATGAAATCCATCGAAATAACCTCCCATTTCGATTCTGGAATGGCATGTGGTTGTAGTAATCCTGCTGGGTGTCTATGTTCAGCCTTTACCTGCTGACATTCTAGACATCTGGCCACATATTTGACTATGTCGACCTTTATTCCCTTCCAAAAGAATAAGGGTTTAAGGTATGCCCTCATCTCCGTGACTCCCAGGTGAGCCATGTAAACTACTCTATGAGCCTCGCTCAGGATCAACATCCTCAACTCGTCGTTTGGTGGTACGTAAATTCAACCTTTAAACCTCAATAAACCATCGCTATCAAATGAAAATCCCTCAAATCATGGTACCATCATGGTGTTTTGTTCGATAAAACCCTTGACCTCTTTGTACCAGTCATCGTCATGTTGTAAAGTTAGAATCTTTTCATGTAGATTCATCTGAAGAGGCAACACTGAAAAGATGCATGGTCTCCGACTCAATGCATATGCCACTCGGTTCACTATTCCTTTTATGTAAGTAATCTCGAAGTCGTACTTGCTAAGAAATTTCGACCAACATCGTTGTCGCGCGTTCAGGTCACTTTGCGTAAATATGTGTTGTAGTCCACAATGGTCATTTTTTAGTTCAAATTTTCGTCCAACAAGGTAGTGTCTCCAAACCTTCAAGGCATATACGATGGCTAATAACTCCAAATCATGCGTCACATAGTTCTCCTCATGCTTTCTCAATTTCCTCAAAATGTAAGCAATCACTCATCCATCTTGCATCAAGACCCCGCCTAAGCCCTCCTTGGATGTGTCAGTGCACACCAAGAAGTCCATGTCCATGTCAGGGACCTTTAGTATTGGTGATGTTGTCAACAATTCCTTGAGCCTCCAAAATTATTCCGCGCATTTCTCGTTCCATACAAACTTCTTGTTCTTCTTCTGCAACTCTGTGATTGGACTTACTCTCTTCGAAAATCCCTCGAAAAACCGTCGATAGTATCCTGCTAAACCAATGAAGCTATGCACTTCCGGGACATTCTTCGGCGCAGGCCATTCCATGATAGCCTCGACCTTTGTTGGATCCATGGCGATGCGTCGGAGATGACATGCCCTAAGTAGTGAATCTTCGTTTGATAAAATGAACATTTGGATAACTTCCCATATAATTTGTGCTCTCCCAGACACTATAGTACCAAGCGCAAGTGCTCATCATGATCCTTCGTCATCCAAGAGTAGATCAAAATATCATCAATGAATACTTGGATGAACTTGTTCAAGTACTCGTGGAACACCCCGTTAATCAAACTCATAAATACCCCTAGGGTGTTTGTTAGTCCAAATGGTAAAACAGTAAACTCGTAATGTCCAAACCTCGTATTAAAGGCGGTCTTAGGGACGTCATCCTCCTTGATCTGTAACTAGTGATACCCTGATCGTAGATCGATCTTGGAGAACACTGTCGCGCCCTTCATTTTATCGAACAGATCATCAATTCTCGGCAACGAATACTGATTCTTGATCGTTGCCTTGTTTAATTGAAGGTAGTCAATGCAAAGCCTCCATGACCCATCCTTCTTTCGTATGAAAATAACAGGTGCACCCCATGGTGACACACTAGGACGTATCAGTCCCAGGTCCATCAACTCCTTCAGTTGCATTTTCAACTCTTGTAACTCCCGGGTCGACATCCGATAAAGCGTTCTTGCTATTGGTTCAGTCCTCGGTTTTAGGTCTATTGTAAACTCCAATTCCCTCTCCGGCATCATCCCAGGTAACTCCTCTGGAAATACATCCACAAACTCTTTCACCACCAGAAGGTGTTCTAGACCTTCTACTACTCCCTTCTCGTTTAACGCAAGGATCACATAAAGCTTGCACCCTTTGCGCATACTCTTTTGTAGCTGTAAGGAAGAGATGATCCTCAGGGAAACTCCCTGGTTTCATCTTTGTCCCTCATCATCGACCAAGCTCAACTATTTTATCTTACAGTTGAGTATCGCCTCATGCGATTCCAACCAGTCCATACCAATCACGACGTCCTAAGACCCTAAGATCGTGATGTACAGGTTGGCCCTTGTGAAAAACTCTCCCAGGTTAAGGACACAGCCCGTAACCTTTCCTCCAACCTTCTGTTTAGATCCCGAAGCCATCTCCACGAAGCTAAACTCGTCTTGTTCGACTACCTTTACCTTAATCCTTTTTAGCACTCCACCAGAAATGAAACTCTCGGTGGCACTGGGATCTATCAAAATACTAAGAGTCTGGTCAGCGATGGTACATGTTGTCTCGAGCACCATTGAATGATGCTCTACCTGGAAGTTATTCACCATTGCATGAATCCGATGGGCCTTGCCCATATCTCCCACGGTAGTGGGTCCGGCTGATCCGGATGCTCTAGTCCTCTCCACTGTGCAGTCGCGCTGGTAGTGTGGCTCCCCACACATCCAACACCCCTTCTTCGGTCCAGTGGTCCTGGTACCCGAAGTAGAAAATGACGACCCACTAGCCTGGAACCCTAGTTGGTTCTGCTAAACAGGCCTAAACTATTGTTGTTGCGGGCGACGCTACTGTTGATGTTGTGGTCCCTGATAAGGTGTTCGTTGCTGAGGCATTGATCGTTGAGGTGTAGTGAAAGTGGATCCCCTATGGAAGCCACAATATCCCGACGTATGTCTAGCTGGTGTCTGATGCCGCTCTGCTCCAGATGGAACCTGCCCTGCTGGTCTCACTGGATTCCTGGTATGACCCCCACTGATAAGCTCCTCCTCTGCTATGAGGGCCTTCTGGACGGCATCATGCAAGGTTTGAGGCATCAAAATCCTAACCTTTGCATGTAGGCTACCGTTAAGGCCAAACATGAACCTGTTGACCTTCAGTTTCTCAATGTTAAGGTGTAGAGCATACTAGTGCAACTCCATAAAAAGGGCCTCGTACTCGGGCACCGTACGACCTCCCTGTCGTAAGGCATTGAAGTCATTGAGCTAGAATTCCTCTGAAAGGTACCTCTCTTGAAACTGTTCCTCGAACAGTTCCCATGAAACGTCTTCGACTGCCATGTTCAGCTGCGGTAGGAGCATCTTCCACCATAGAAGAGCGCTCCCCTTCAGTTGAAAGACCGCCATGTGGACCTTCATGTTGGAGGTATAATTGTGAAGTGCAAAGCACATTGCCATATTCTCCAACCATGCCTCGGCGGCTGCACCGTCCGGGGCACCAAAGAACTTGGGAAATTTGAACTTCTAGAGTTCATGGTGAATGCTACCAGCACTAACCGGAGCACGCGGTGGAACCTCAGCAAGTGTCAGCACCCTGGCCTCATCTTTGTCCAAACGGCTGATCAGAGCCTCGGACATGCGCTAAAAATATCTCATCATTCTGACTACATCACCAACTGCTATCTTCTCCTGTCCGAGAACCTGCTCATCTACCTGGGGGTTAGACCCCTCGGGCGTGGATACTACTAGAGGCGTCGTGCCCCCTCCCCTAGAACCCTGTCATCTACCTTCGCAGCGTCCTCTAACCATGATTACCTGCACGCACACAAGTCAACTCAATCAGCAACAGTATAATCAATCATATCAACGAAAGCCATAGCAATCCCAAGTCGGGGGTTGAACCCGCTCTGATACCATATGTAACCTCCCTTCCATTTAGTTACGACATCAAGCCTCACATAACAAGTGAAATTTTTTTGTGTGTGTTTGCATGTGAAGAAGGGTAATAAATACATCATACTCTACATCACAACATGATGACGAACACCACACAAGCAACTCACGCAACAACAACATGACGACCTAACAAGATTAAGAATGACTACCCACCCATCCTACCCTGCAATGGTTAGGACCTCCAAGACACATAAGCAACGCTCAAGCCCAGGTTCCCATCGATTTTGACCATTTAAGGTCTCAGGGCTGGCGACTGTTCTGAGGAACAAGGAGGTGTCTACATCCCACTAATCCAACATAAACCACAATCCCAACTCTGATCATCAATCTCACCTAATCATCAATTATTCATGGCACAATAAGATATTCTACTATACTCATCGTTTTTCAAGCAACAACGAGTGTAAATGAGTAAAAATATATTTCATAAAGAATCATAAATCAAGAGCGGAAATACACTTTTAATCTCAAGTAGCTTAACTATACATCTTGATTTTAAGGAATATCTTCTAGGAGTATGTAAAGAGAAGCTATAATTACATATTCATTATGAGAACCCATAATAACTCAATCTTCTTAAGCAATACATGAATTTTAACAACCCTTTTACATTATGTATCCATTATATGAAACTAATAAAATCATTCATGGAATAAATAATAAGAAGTCACATGTTGGTGCAGATATAAGAAGTATGTACAATAATGCGAGATAAAAGGTGTTATCAATCATTACAATTAAATAGTTGATTACTAAGGTCGCCATTTTAAAAACTTCAATTAAGACCCTTAAGAGATAGTTACTAATAAAATTCAATTCATATAATCCTCAAGATTCAAATCACATAACCTCTTCTATATTTCTTCACCTTTAAGTAAGTGTTCTAATAAGAAAGAAATCATCAATATAACACACATATTATTGTTAACCTAAATCCTAGGATTACTAAATCTCAACTCTTTGAAAACCATCATCAAGGTTGCTAACAATGAAGGACATGATTATTTCCATCTACTAAGAGTGCATCTTGAGATGGTCTGTCTATTTTGGGACTTAGTTGCAAGACTAAGGTTTAAGGTAACTACTTTCCAAACTCCAAGGGCTAATTTAATTTCCATTCTTAAGGAATAATAACTCATATAAGTCATATAATTATGCTTCCTTATTTAAAGGTATAAAGCATTTAGGAACTTTTTAAAGAAAACAGTTTGCAATCTAAAACTTCAAAAACCCAATTCTTCATTGAATTCTCAATTTATTGACCATATGAGGGTAAGTTGTATCCTCTAAAGAATATCAATCACTTAGTGAGGAATTTAGCTCGCCCATAATTAGTTTTTATTAAAGGAAAGGATTAATAGGTTTTCCTTGAATTGTTCCTTCATATCCGACAATCTTCAATTAAAAATTAAAAAATTAGTATTCTTAGAATTATTGGATGGCATCTGTTTGATCATACAAGGGTTCACTTATTCCAGACAAGAGCGATATATGAGAACGGAATTTAACCCAGAAAAACAAATTCAAGAGTGACTGACAGCGTTCAAATAAATTAAGGATGAATTATTAGTCAGAGAAATAATGACTTAAAAGGGTCTCAACCTTGAGTTGGATGAAATTCAAGCATATAGAGGCAAAATCAAGGGTGACTGACAACGTTCAATAATTTCGCCATTAAATTATAAGTAATTTAACAAGTTGACACATTGACCATTAAGTTGTACAAAATCATAATTTTATTTGACCAACGGGTATTTCATTCTGGAAACTTTGATTTACAAGGGTTTGAATTAAGATTTTCCAATTTGTCAAAGATTTGAAATAATAGAAACTTAACCTAACAAAAAATATACACCAATTGAGTTAGATTGAATTTATCAATTTATTGAGTTAAATTTTTGCTCATTTTTGAGTTCAAATAAAACGTAGAAGGTTTCGAAAATCAAGATAAACCTCGCCAGCCAACGATTTACAGATCGTCCACAACAAGATTATTATTCGAGCAGCTCAGATTTCGAGTTAAGTCGAAGGTCTCAATTCGAATCCTCATAAATAACTGTGAGAATTAGAGTTCATGGTCATTATGACAGTAGGTCCGTGTGGATTTAATTTCTGAAATTTTTTTGTCTTAGTGGAAGCGCTACAATTAAATTCTAAAAATTCGTTGTCAAGGGGGAAATGACTAAACAGCCATTACCTAACACAAATTTGCAGAGAAAGGGTATAGACAACAGTTTGTACAGATCGCAGAGTTGAAGGTGTAAGACACATTTACAGAGATACGATTGTATACAGTTTGCAGGGGGAGGGAACACAGTTCGCGGGGGAGAAAGTCATAATTGAACCAAATCCTGAGGTGGCAATAATCCAGCAATGAGCCCAGGTATATAAAATCGCACCAAATATTCACCCAGGTAAGAGTTCGTCCCAAGAATTAACACAAGTACAAATAAATTTGTTCAGAGAAAAAAAGGGGAAACTCAACTCTACACAATGTTTAATGGTCGACTCCTGATATACAAAATCGCTACCTCAGAAAATCACAGAGGTACTAATGTGGTAGGGCAGAATTTTTTTATAAAATGTATAATATCAGAAATGTAAAATCGCTTTGCACAATCGGTGAAATAATGCAGGGTATCGTTGCCCAGGAAAGCCAAAGAAAATCGCAGAGAATAGTAAGAGGAACGCAAGTCTAGATTATCCCTTATTAAACAAAACTGAGGGTCAAAAATTTTACAGTGATCACATATCGCAATCGCCGAAGTCAAACATTTATCCCCTTTTTTTTCATCCATTACCAAATTAAAACAACAGAGTTAATATTTTTACATCCGTTACACAATTATAATCATCGAAGTAATAAAACCAGTCAATCCAACAAGAACCATCACAACTTGAAATTAAATATTTTTCATCTCAGAATACCAATATAAAAATGCTGAACATAGTAGGATAATGCCAAGGCCCTAAGGATAAATCATCGAAAGGATCACAGGGGTTCTATCAGTCGAGGCATGGAAATTAAACAACAAGGAAGCAGATAATCCAAATGCCAAGGCCATACTGAAGGACGCAAGTCAAACAATCAGGCAAGGACATCCACAGGGGTAGACGGTTCAAGGTTTGCCTTCGCTTCATCATTCTTGCACATAAACGTAAGGCATTGAGATCCATAGGTCTTTTAACGCTAAGGCGACGACTGTAGATCAGGCTTCTAGACGACTACTCAGGCGAGGACTGACGAGCTAGGGACGAAGACTAAACCACCTCAAGGTCACGATCAACACCACAGGGCGGTCACAACATGCGGGAAAATGAGGCCATAGGAGACGACAACCATGGAGCTAGGCTAAGAAAATTTCAGCTATCAATCTAAACATCCAATCTAGTTACATAATCAACATGCAGATCCAATCATAAAACCTACAACATTCTGCCATTCAAACTAAAAAAGCGTATCATTTCCTGTTCACCTGCTCTGAGTGACGTCCGCGTGCTCCATGCAATGCCTACTTGTCAACCGTCGAGACTTCACCGGTACCTCCCAGCCAATACTATGGGTACTCCTCTTCCCCCTTAGCCCCTCGAGCCACAAAGGGGCTACGCACACTATCCAGAGATCTCGTCTAGCTCCCAACTCGCCCTACAAGGTTGAGCTACCACTCTTCTCCGAGATGGTTATCCCAACTCCCACAAGTAAATCAGTCAAGTTGATATTTCTGCAGCGTAATGTTACACAAACAGAATATGATCCAACCTCCATCACCTCCCTTCTTTATATACAGTTTCGTGGTTCCTTACTTTCCAAAATCTCAGTTAATTAAAGTTTTAAAAATAAATTCCTAAAAATTATTCTCCGTACAAGTGTCCCCCATCCCCTACATTCCTCCATAAATTAATTTATTTAATCAAGTAATTATCTTTATTTTCCTCACCCACCTAGAGTTACTCCTAGAATCACTCCTAGGTGCCCCCAAATTCCCTTACAGGTTTTAAAGGATTTCCCTATTATGAAGTTGCTAAATCAATTTAAAATTAGAAAGCTCTTAAATGGTAGATTCTTTACTAAGTTGACTTTTCGCTTTTTCCCTTAAGTTCCCCTTTTCCCTTTTTATGTTACCTATTTTCCCTAGTTTCCCTTTTTCTGATTTTCCCTCTTTCCCCTTTTTCTTAGAACTCAAAAAGGCAGGTGTGAAAATTAACCCTTTTTCCATTTTCTTATTTAATTAGTATACTTAAATTTTATTAAGGTAAAAAACAATTAATTCCCCTTTTAATTTTAATCCAACATAATTTTACCTTTTTATGAATAAATTAAATTTCTTACTCCCTTCATGTTTTTTTTTTGTTTGTTAATTTGTGCGGGACCTGTTGGCTACGCGATTAACCTGTGGCTTGAGAAACCACGACTCAGGGGCATCTAAGCTATCAAAATCACACGGGGATTGCACCCGGCCTGAGCCACACCAACCCTTAACATGGTTGGATTTTTTGTCCCTGCAGGTTTCGAACCGGTGACTTTAACGTCACGGAGTGGCTTAACAACACACTCCATCACCGACTGTCCTACACCTCGGGGACACTCCCTTCATGTTACAAGATTAAGGAAGATCATAATTATTATTTAAGTTGTTTTTATTTTCATTATTTTTATTACTATATATATATTATAGAAGACAAAATTTTACCACTAGTGTAGTTTAGACTTAGGCCTTAAATTTCGTACTGGGCGACATTTGATTAGGGAATTTGTTTTAAAAATTACTTAACATGTTATTTGTCTTAGGGCCATCTAGGTTCATCCCTCTATCATCAACAACGCGACATGCCCTTTAGGACGCACTAGGTGCTCCAAGGGTGCCACTCGCCTCATATGTTCCTTTGTACGACGTGCCCTTCAAGACACACTACGTGCTCCAAGGGTGCCACTCGCCTCTTGACTAATTTGGTAGACATCAATAACCCCTGGAGTCAACACTCCGCCAGGTGAACTTGTGGGAGACAAAGGGATTCTAAGGAATAAGGGCCCTGCCTTATTGCACGCCCCTTAGAATCATTGTGAGCGACTATCGCAGTCTGGCCTCGTGACATCGTGGGTCCTGTTAGCACTCTGTAATTTGCCCAAGGCTGTGAGGCAGCCACAGAGGCAACATCAAAACCACTTCGAGTCTTGGATCTATCCCTCCAAGACTCAGAGAGGGATCTCTCTGTTTGATATAGCTTTGTTTGAGGAGGTATTAGGCTAGTTATGAAGAACATGGGTTGGGGTTTTTAAATGATTGATTTGGAACAGCAAGGAGGGCCATTGGGCAAATGGGGTCTGCATTTTAAACAATGTGATTGATTTCTCAGATCTGGACAAAG
>ML797183.1:98869-159967 GCA_009831015.1 Picea engelmannii | reverse complement strand
TATATATTGCATGACTGCTGAGAGGGGATGTGATGAAAAAGAGACCACGATGGCTGGAGAAAGGTGGTGGAAGGCACCTGGAATGGTGGCGTTAACTTCCACCGAAACCAATACCGTATTTGGACTTCACTAGCCCGGAGAACCAAGAGCGGCTCGTTGGCCCCAAATTAAATGACTCACCGGGTTGGTAGGTAAATGGCTCCAAATGAGTAATGAGGGATGGAGGTGAACTGCCCATCCGTAGAGTCCTCAGACCTGACCATCACGAGGAAGATCGTTCCACATGCAACCTCGCCGAAAGGAGAAAAGGCAGGAAGAGTGTACGATCAAGGGGGAAGATGCGAGGGGAAGAGGAGAAGGAAAAGAACTCTGGAAAAATACAGAGTGAGTGATAGCAGAGAATAAGGAGAGTAACCTTCGTTCTCAGTCACTGGAAAACAAAGACACAATCTTGCAGCATCATAGTCTCAGATCGGGGGTGGCTAGTGGTAAATCCATTGGGATTCACTGAGCCTATGGTTGGGTGGAAACGAGCACCCCTCTCAGCAGTTGCAATCACATCTAGTGTTATTTCTGATAAGTGTTTTATATCTTGTATCTTGAAATTTATATGCTGACATGTATGCTCATAGTCTGTGCAATTTATGAATGGTTTGAGTATAAGACTGTCTGTGTGGTGTTTTGATCATAAATGGTGGTTGCATGCTTTTATTGGAAGGACCACATATGGCTTATGTTTATAGATAGATTTATATATACGCATATTGAATTAATTCAGACTTCAAGTCTACTTTCGGGAAATCTATGCCCTTATTCGTCTCCAGGAATACCCAGAATAGATCTCTCCACAGAGATACCCTTCTTGGAAAGCTTAACAAGAACCTGAAAAAGGATTTGAAGGTGAAAGTCTTAGTAATCCTGCACGAGGAAGAATGGTCCTCTTAAAATAACGATATTTCGGCATTTCGACACCTGGGGTATCCAAGTGCGAGCCCTCTCGTACTTGCAAGTCCCGAAACCCCGATTTGCGAAATCTCGAAATAGTTTTAAAGTGTGGATAAGTATTGATTGACGGACGAGATCCTGTCGGAAGGTATAAGTTCAGTTGTGACCGTTAGATTGGAGGAAGAAACGAGGGCGTTAAATGCTTCAACCCTTTTCTTTTATCTTCGTGAGTAGCGAAGAAATCGGGACCGTTGATCCCCAAGGTCCGTGGTAGTATCTAGACCGTCCTTTTATAAGGGCACGTGGTGGTCAGAAAGCATTTCGACGTTTTGGCACTCGGGGAATCAAAGGGGAAGAACCCTGGTCATTGCGAATTGTGAAATCCCGAAGACTGAAACCCCGAATCAGTTTAAGTGTGAATAAGTTTGAGAAAGCCGGGATTTGATCGTGACCATTGATCACCCTGAAAAGATCATAACGGTTGATCATGGGTAAAGGTCGCAGCCATCCATCGGAGGGACACGTGGCTACCGGTCGACATTTCGATGTTTTGGCACCCGGGAAACCAAAGGGAAAGAACCCTTCTCTTCGCAAGTTGCGAAATCCCGGTACCCAAAACCCCGATGCACTCTGTGGTAGAAAGGAAGAGATCTGGACCGTTAGTTTTCCATGTCTAGGGAACAGCAGGAGAGTGCACAACGCGGGACAGATCTAAACCGTCAGATCTTAGTCATAAAACCCAACAGTCGTTGTATCTGTTAGGAGATGCACGAGGGTTAAGCCTTTGTGAACAGAGGCGAAAGTCTCGAAAGAGGAGTTGGTATTGGGATTTCAGACTTCGATATTTCAGAGGTCTCGAGGACAAGAGATCAAGACACTCCATGGTGGAAGTCCTGAAATAGATCTGGACCATTTGATTAAGGGAGGACACGTGTCGCGAGATCACCCATTTCAGGGATTTGGACATCGGGAAACAAAAGAGGAAGGTGAGCATTTTGACTTTGCACCTGGCGAAGTCGTGAAACGATCTGGATCGTCCATCTGTGGAGGACATGTGGCGGAGATCGAGAGTCCATCGGTATTTCGAATACCGGGGATTCAAATTGACAGAGGATTTGTGTCACTGGGGGTCGCAATTCGTGAAATCACGAAACAACGAGGACCGTCCATCTGAGGGAGGACACGTGGCAACAATCTAGGATTTCAGGGAAAATCCCAAAAGGAAGATTCCATTGGGATTTCGAAAATTGGGAATTCGGGAGTCCTGTTGACAAGAGGTCGGGCTCTCGTATTGATAAATCCCAAAAGAAATAGGATGGTATTGAGAAATACTTCCGGAAGAAGTATCTGTCGGAAAAATATTTCAACGAAAAGACTAAAGAGTTTTATGAACTCAAACTGGGACAACTCACTATAGAAGAACATGTCAACAAATTCCTCGATTTGTTGAGGTATGTACCCTATATCAAGGCGGAAAAGGAAAAGGTGTAATGCTTCATCAGTGGACTACCTAAGGACTATCGGAACATAATTGAATTTGATGAGCCAAAGACTCTAGAAGGCACTATTCAAAAGACAACCTATTGTCATGAATAGTTTGGGCATCGAGCAGAACCTCGTGAAGGATGGAAACAGAAGAATAGTTCAAGATTTCAGAAAAAGGGGATTAAATCCCTAGGATTTAAGAACTATAAGAAGAACCCAAGAATGAGCTTCCCAACCCAGAGTATGCACCAGCATAATTTTCCCTCCTTGATCGGAAATAAAACTTCTGGACCCATATCAGTGAAGACTGATAATCCAAAGAGAGAACCTTTGAAATGCTGGGGTTGTGGGGAAGAACATCTATTGAGAGACTGTCCACATCGACAACAGAATAGCCGGAGGATTTATAACATCCAGGAAGCTACTACCGTCAATGATGTGGCCAGGAGTGTGCCACAAATTTATGAAGCCTTGGATAATAACCAAGCTGACCACCAAGCTTCAGTGGTGGAAATAGAAGGTATGATTTTCAACCATCTAGTGTCTGTTTTGATTGACCCTGGTTCAAATTTGAGTTATATAGCCCCTAAAGTTGTTGATAAGTGTAAACTACAGCCACAAAAACATACCAAGCCATGGTTGGTAGAGTTATCCACTGGCACCAAAAGAAGGGTAGCAGTGGTTATACCAGCCTGCAAATTGATGTTGGGGAAATTCCCCACCCAAACAACCCTTAACTTATTACCCCTGGGATCATATGATATGTTGATTGGTATGGACTGGCTAGCCGCCCATAAAGCCAGATTGGACTGTTACCATAAAACCTTAGAATGTGTAAGTAAAGAAGGGAAAAAGATAACCCTTCAAGGGATCCAAAAACCTATCTCAGTAAGACAAATATCAGCTCTACAAATAAGAAAGTATTTCTGAAAGGGATGTTCCCTATATGTAATACAAGTGTTGAAAATGATCGAAGGTGACAAACCAAGCCCTGACGATCACCCTATCCTGAGAGAATACAGAGATGTATTTCTGGAAGAGGTACTGGGTCTACCTCCAAGAAGGGGCATAGACTTCTCAGTAGAACTTGCACCGAGAGTGGTGCCGGTGTCTAGGACACCCTACCGGATGAGCACACCCGAGTTAGTTGAACTCAAGTTGCAATTAAAAGAAATGATGGATAAAGGCTATATTCGACCCAGTGTGTCTCCATGGGGAGCACTAGTTCTATTCGTGAAAAAGAAGGACGTTACCCTTAGACTGTGTATAGATTATAGGCAACTCAATAAGGTAACTATAAAGAACAAGTACCCCTTTCCCAGGATCGATGACTTGTTCGATCAATTGGGGGGTGCGTCTATTTTCTCAAAGATTGATTTGAGGTCATGATACCATCAAGTCTGAATCAAGGGTGAAGAAATCCATAAAACTGCCTTCCGGACGAGGTATGGTCACTATGAGTTCGTGGTAGTGCCATTTGGGTTGACCAATGCCCCTGCCACTTTTATGTGCTTGATGAACAATGTACTCAGCAAATTCCTAGACAAATTTGTGCTTATTTTTATTAACGATATATTAATTTACACCAAGAACAGAAAAGAGCATGAAGAGCATCTTAGACTTGTGCTGCAAGTGCTAAGAGAACATTAGCTCTATGCCAAATTCAGCAAATGTGAATTCTTCTAGAAGCAAATACATTACTTAGGCCATGTTCTCTTCGAAGAAGGAGTAGCGGTAGACCCTGACAAAATTAGGTCTATCATGGAATGGCCTACCCCAAAGGATGTTTCGGACATCAAATCCTTTATGGGATTAGCAGGATACTATAGGATATTTATAAAAGGATTCTCCAAGATTGGTTGTCCAATCATTGCCCTCCAGAAGAAGGGGACAAAATTCGTGTGGACACAGAAATGTGAAGAAAGATTTCAAACCCTGAAACATCTACTGACCCATGCATCCGTGCTGAAGATCACCGATCCAGAAGATGACTTCCTCATGTGCACAGATGACTGTAAGGAAGGGCTTGGAGGAGTCCTTATGTAGGGAGGAAGTGTGATCTGCTATGAATCCCAAAAATTGAATGAGCATGAAGTCAACTATGTGACCCATGATCTAGAGCTGGCTGCCATAGTGCATGCGTTGAAAATGTGGAGGCATTACCTCCTGGGAAGAAAATTTGTACTTATGACAGATCACTGTGGATTGTGATACCTGTTTGATCAACCAAATCTCAATGCTAGACAAGCTAGGTGGATGGCCCTCCTTAGCGAGTTTGATTTCGAAATCAAACACATTAAAGGAAAGGAAAATAGGGTGGCCGATGCCCTTAGCAGAAGTATGAAAACAATTCACCTGGTAGCGGTGAGCACCTGCGAGACAGATGTCAAGGAAAGAATCAGAAATGCACAAGAAACAGAGCCCTTCGTCCAGACCGTGACCATGTACCTACAACAAGAACCCGCCAGAGTAAAATATGAAGGCTACCAGATGACTGAAGGAGGCCTGCTCACTTACAGAAGCAGATTTTTTATATTCCATATTGTGACGACTTGGAGAGGTTCATACTGAATGAACTACATAAAAGACCCTATTATGGTCATCCAGTATGCCAGAAGATGATCAAGGCCACCAGGAAACAATTCTATTGGCCTAGAATGAAGAAAGACATAGCCGAATACTTGGACAAATGCATAGAGTGCCAACAGGTTAAATAAGAACACTGACACCCAACAAGGTTATTGCAACCTTTACCAATCCCAGAATGGAAATGGGAAACTATCTCCATGGATTTCATCACTGGATTACCAACATCGACCAAACAGAACAATGCCATTATGGTAGTGGTGGATAAATTGAGCAAATCTGCTCATTTCATCCCTGTCAAATCAACTTGAAAAGCAATCGATATCGCCTAGGTATTCATGAAGGAGATATTCAGACTACATGGTATGCCGAAAGAGATCGTGTCTGACAGAGACACAAAATTTACTTCTAACTTTTGGAAGTCACTAATTGTTGGTTTAGAGACCAAATTGCTATTTAGCACCACCTATCACCCTCAAACCGACAGACAGACAGAAAGAGTGAGCCAAATACTTGAATACATCCTAAGGATGCATGTAATGCATCAACCCAAGAAGTGGGAAGACTACCTGCCACTGGTAGAATTCTCCTACAACAACGACTACCAAGCATCCTTAAAGATGAGTCCCTTCGAAGTCCTCTATGGTAGACCGTGCAACACTCCAGTCAGCTGGAGTAATCCCGTAAAGAGGATTTCTTTTGGACCCGACATGTTGAAAGAAATGGAATACCATGTGACTCAGATAAAACAAAACCTGAAGGTCGCTCAGAACCGAAAGAAAAGTTATGCCGACCAAAAGAGAACTCCAAGAGAGTTCAAAATGGGAGACCATGTATATCTCAGAGTTAGACCCATGAAGAGTTCTCTGAAAATGGGAGCTTGTGCCAACTAGCACCTCGGTATTGTGGACCCTTTGAAGTTCTATACAGAGTGGGACCTGTAGCCTATAGGCTAGCACTTTTTCCCACAGTCAAAGCACATAATGTTTTCCATGTTTCATTATTGAAGAAATATGTACATGATGCTAACCATATAATTGACTGGTCTGTGAATCAGATGGAACCAGAGGGAGAATTTCTACTAGAACCTCAATACATACTGGACATAAAGGAAACCCCGCTCCGGAACCGAACCATTGCACAGGTCAAGGTGCAGTGGAAACATTTTGGCCCAGATGAGGCTACATGGGAAATGGAGGATGCCATGAAATGGGCATATCCGATTTTCTTTACATCTGTACATGGATGTCAAGTTGATAGATAGAACATCGAGGATGATGTTCCTTTAAGGGGGAGGGAATTGTAACACCTTGTTTTCCCCAGTCTATAAAAATAACTATACTGGCCAAGTATTGTGGCAAAACTCAGAAATGTGAATGTGTGATGTGAATGGACCTTGTGAAAAAGGTCGATGAATGTAAATAATATTATGAATATTGCAGGACTGCTGAGAGGGGATGTGCTAAAAAAGAGACCACGATGGCTGGAGAAAGGTGGTGGAAGGAACCTATAATGGTGGCATTAACTTCCACCGAAACCAATACCATATTTGGACTTCACTGGCACGGAGAACCAAGAGCGGCTCGCTGGCCCCAAATTAAATGACTCACCGGGTTGGTAGGTAAATGGATCCTAATGAGTAATGAGGGATGCGGGTGAACCACCCATTCGTAGAGTCCTCAGACCTGACCACCGCGAGGAAGATCGTGCCACACGTAACCTCGCCAAAAGGAGAAAAAGCAGGAAGAGTGTGCGATCAAGGGGGAAAATGCGAGGGGAAGAGGAGAAGGAAAAGAACTCTGGAAAAATACATAGTGAGTGATAGCAGAGAAGGAGGAGAGTAACCTTGGTTCTTGGTGACTAGAAAACAAAGACACAGTCTCGCAGCATCGTGGCCTCAGCTCAGGGGTGGCTAGTGGTAAATCCGTTGGGATTCGCTGAGTCTATGGTTGGGTGGAAATGAGCACCCCTCTCAGGAGTTGCAATCACATCTGGTGTTATTTCTAATAAGTGTTTTATATCTTGTATCTTGAAACTTATATGTTGACATGTATGCTCATAGTCTGTGCAATTTATGAATGGTTTGAGTATAAGACTGTCTGTGTGGTGTTTTGATCAGAAATGGTGGTTGCATGCTTTTATTGGAAGGACCACGTATGGCTTATGTTTATAGATAGATTTATATATGCGCATATTGAATTAATTTGGACTTCAATTCTGCTTTCGGGAAATCTATGCCCTTATTTGTCTCCAGGAATACCTGGAATAGATCTCTCCACAGAGATACCCTTCTTGGAAAGCTTACCAAGAAACTAAAAAAGGATTTGAAGGCGCAAGTCTTAGTAATCCTACACGAGGAAGAATGGTCCTCTTAAAATCTTGATATTTCGGCATTTCGACACCTGGGGTATCCAAGTGCGAGCCCTCTCATACTCGCAAGTCTCGAAACCCTGATTTGCAAAATCTTGAAATAGTTTTAAAGTGTGGATAAGTATCAATTGACGGACGAGATCCTATTGGAAGGTTTAAGGTCAGTTGTGACTGTTAGATTGGAGGAAGAAACGAGGGTGTTAAATGCATCAACCCTTTTCTTTTATCTTCGTGAGTAGCAAAGAAATCAGGACCGTAGATTCCCAAGGTCTGTGGTAGTATCTGGACCGTCCTTTTATAAGGGAACATGGTGGTCGGAAAGCGTTTCGACGTTTCAGCACTCGGGGAATCAAAGATGAAGAACCCTGGTCATCGTGAATCGCGAAATCTCGAAGACCGAAACCCCGAATCGGTTTAAGTGTGAATAAGTTTGAGAAACTTGGGATTTGATCGTGACCGTTGATCACCCTAAAAAGATCATAATGGTTGATCATGGGTAAAGGTCGTAGCCGTCCATCGGAGGGAGACGTGGCTGTCGGTCGTCATTTCGACGTTTCGGCACCCGAGAAACCAAAGGGAAAGGACCCTTGTCTTCGCAAGTCATGAAATCCCGGTACCCGAAACCCCGATGCGCTCTGTGGCAGAAAGGAAGAGATCTGGACCGTTGGTTTTCCACGTACAGGGAGTAGCAGAAGAGTGCACAGCGCGGGACATATCTGAACCGTCAGATCTTAGTTAGAAAATCCCACAGCCATTGGATCTGTCAGGAGATGCATGAGGGTTAAGCCTTCGTGAACAGAGGAAGAAGTCCCGAAAGAGGAGTTGGTATCGAGATTTCAGACTTCGGGATTTCGGAGGTCTCGAGGACAAGAGATTGGGACACTCCATGGTGGAAGTCCCAAAATAGATCTGGACCGTCCGATTAAGGGAGGACACGTGTTGTGAGATCACCCATTTCAAGGATTTGTACATCGGGAAACAAAAGAGGAAGGTGAGCATTTTGACTTCGCACCTGGAGAAGTCCCGAAATGATCTAGACCATCCATCCGTGGAGGACATGTGGCAGAGATCGAGAGTCCATCAGTATTTCAGATACCGGGGATTCAAATTGACAGAGGATTTGTGTCACTGGGGGTCGCAAGTCACGAAATCGAAAAACAACGAGGACTGTCCATCTGAGGGAGGACACGTGGCAACAATCCAGGATTTTGGGGAAAATCCTGAAAGGAAGAGTCCATCGGGATTTTGGAAATCGGGAATTCAGGAGTCCCGTTGACAAGAGGTTGAGCTCTCATATTGATAAATCTCAAAATAAATAGGACAGAGGTCTTATGAGGAATGGTCACCTGGATCAGGGCATAGCCAGGAGGGCTAATGTGACAAAGGCCATTTTGGGAAATCAAAAATCGAGAATACTGGAGTCCATTGACAAGAGGTCGGGCTCTCGTATTGATAAGTCCCGAAGGGAATAAGACTGCAGTCTTATGAGAAGTGGTCATATGGGGCAAGGCATAGACCAAGGGGCTAATTGTTGATCGAAGCCTTTTTTTCATTTCATCATTTCGGGGTTTGCAGAGTCGAAAGACTCAACTCGCTTATATCGCTGAGTCACGAAATGTGAAAAGGTGCCTAGTTGTTTGGCCGGTGGTCATAACCGACGATCACATGGAGGTGGAAAAAGGGAAGAGCTAGCCTGCGTTAACCCCCCGTAGGACTTCAGGGATTCTGTCCCTCGAGAAAAGGCAAAATTTTTTATTATGTCATAGTGGGTGTGTTACAAATTGGTTATCAGAGCATGGTTACAACACTTGGCTTGCTTGGGCTCATGAACGAGTTGTGCAGAAGCTCTGTTCAGAACACTCCTAAAAGGAGTAACCCCCTATCTTAACCTTCCTAATCAAAAGATGAAGTTAAGAATGAAAAACCCCTATTGTGTGTGTGTACATGTGAAAATATGAATTATGTACTGGTTATAAATAAATATAAATATTGACTAACAACCATCGTTTTTTCCTTTTGCACACAAGCGGAAGATCAACCGCGGGAAATTATCAACGCATAGTATGGTGACTCACCATGAAGTGGGAGAGGGCTCCCACAATAGAGTCGAAGAGTCTGACGAAAGAAAAGCAGTAGGGACCCCTCCAGATGTAGCCAAGACTGTGAGGAGTCTCATGGTCGAATTACGAAGCTACAAGGATAACAATGAAAGGATGATGAAAGAACAAGAAAAGAAAACAGAAATTAACGCATTTTTACTGTAGAGTTTATCCGATCTACAAAGAAAAATGAAGCATGAACCTGAAACTCAGAAACATGGTCATATCAGTGGCCACACTAAGAGGAGCACCTCGAAAAAGGTCCACCCCGGAGGTAAAGGACAAGCATCGGATGATTCCTCTAAGAAGGAAGTTGGCGATTCAGAGGGCTCTTCTAGCAGCAGAACTAGTTCCTATTCTCGAAGGAAACAGATGAAGCAAAAGTCTTCCAAAGGTTGAAAATTCAAAGAATTCAGAAAATCCAAACCACCCTCCTTCGACGGCGAAATAAAGAACGGAGAGGAAGAAGAGGCCTGGCTGCTTGGACTAAAGAAGTATTTCAGAGTCCATGACTTTTCAGAAAATATGAAGACCCGAGTGGCCACCTTCAACTTGAAAGGAAAGGCTTCCATTTGGTGGGAAGACCTTAAGAATGTGAAAGGGGTTTGCGAAGAGGATCTGTCTTGGGAACGGTTTGAGAAATACTTCCGGAAAAAGTATCTGTCGGAAAAATATTTCGATGAAAAGACTAAAGAGTTTTATGAACTCAAATTGGGAAAACTCACTATAGAAGAATATGTCAACAAATTCCTCGATTTGTTGAGGTATGTACCCTATATCAAGGCGGAAAAGGCAAAGGTGCAACGCTTCATCAGTGGACTACCTAAGGACTATCGGAATAGAATTGAATTTGATGAGCCAAAGACTCTAGAAGGCACTATTCGAAAGGAAACCTATTGTCATGAACAGTTTGGGCATCAAGCAGAACCTCGCGAAGGATGGAAACAAAAGAATAGTTCAAGATTTCAGAAAAAGGGGATTAAATCCCCAGGATTTAAGAACTATAAGAAGAACCTAAGAATGAGCTTCCTAGCCCGGAGTATGCACCAACAGAATTTTCCCTCCTTGAGCAGAAATAAAACTTCTGGACCCATATCAGTGAAGATTGATAACCCAAAGAGAGAACCTTTGAAATGATGGGGTTGTGGGGAAGAAAATCTATTGAGAGACTGTCCACACCAACAACAGGATAGTCGGAGGATTTATAACATCCAGGAAGCTACTACCATCAATGATGTGGCCAGGAGTGTGCCACAAATTTATGCAGCCCTGGATAATAACCAAGCTGACCACCAAGCTTCAGTGGTGGAAATAGAAGGTATGATTTTCAACCATCTAGTGTCTGTTTTGATTGACCATGGTTCAAATTTGAGTTATATAGCCCCTAAAGTTGTTGATAAGTGTAAACTAGAGCCACAAAAACATACCAAGACATGGTTGGTACAGTTAGCCACTGGCACCAAAAGAAGGGTAGCAGAGGTTATACCAGCCTGCTAATTGATGTTGGGGAAATTCCCCACCCAAACAACCCTTAACTTATTACCCCTGGGATCGTATGATTTGTTGATTGGTATGGACTGGCTAGCCACCCATAAAGCCAGATTGGACTGTTACCATAAAACCTTAGAATGTGTAAGTAAATAAGGGAGAAAGATAACCCTTCAAGGGATCTGAAAACCTATCTCAGTAAGACAAATATCAACTCTGCAAATAAGAAAGTATTGCTGAAAGGGATGTTCCCTATATGCAATACAAGTGTTGAAAAAAATCGAAGGTGGAAAACCAAGCCTTGAGGATCACCCTATCCTGAGAGAATACAAAGATGTATTTCCAGAAGAGGTACCAGGTCTACCTTCGAGAAGGGACATAGAATTATCGATAGAACTTGCACCAGGAGTGGTGCCGGTGTCTAGAACACCCTACCGAATGAGCACACCCGAGTTAGTTGAACTCAAGTTGCAATTAAAAGAAATGATGGATAAAGGCTATATTCGACCCAACGTGTCTCCATGGGGAGCACCAGTCATGTTCGTGAAAAAGAAGGATGGTACCCTTAGACTGTGTATAGATTATAGGCAACTCAATAAGGTAACTATAAAGAACAAGTACCCCTTGCCCAGGATCAATGACTTGTTCGATCAATTGGGGGGTGTGTCTATTTTCTCAAAGACTGATTTGAGGTCAGTATACCATCAAGTTCGAATCAAGGGTGAAGACATCCATAAAACAGCCTTCCGGACGAGATATGGTCACTATGAGTTCGTGGTAGTGCCATTTGGGTTGACCAATGCCCTTGCCACTTTTATGTGCTTGATGAACAATGTACTCAACAAATTCCTAGACAAATTTGTGCTTGTTTTTATTGACGATATATTAATTTACTGCAAGAATAGAAAAGAGCATGAAGAGCATCTTAGACTTGCGCTGCAAGTGCTAAGAGAACATCAGCTCTATGCCAAATTCAACAAATGTGAATTCTTCCAGAAGCAAATACATTACTTAGGCCATGTTCTCTCCGAAGAAGGAGTAGCGGTAGACCGTAACAAAATCAGGTCTATCATGGAATGGCCTACCCCAAAGGATGTTTCAGACATCAGATCCCTTATGGGATTAGCAGGATACTATAGGAGATTTATAAAAGGATTCTCCAAGATTGGTTGTCCAATCACTGCCCTCCAGAAGAAGGGGACAAAATTCCTGTGGACACATAAATGTGAAGAAATATTTCAAACCCTGAAACATCTACTAACCCATGCACTCGTGATGAAGATCGTTGATCCAGAAGCTGACTTCCTCATGTGCACATATGCCTGTAAGGAAGGGCTCGGAGTAGTCCTTATGCAGGGAGGAAGTGTGATCTGCTATGAATCCAGAAAATTGAACGAGCATGAAGTCAACTATGTGACCCATGATCTAGAGCTGGCTGCCATAGTACATGCCTTGAAAATGTGGAGGCATTACCTCTTGGGAATAAAATTTGTACTTATGACAGATCATTATGGGTTGCGATACCTGTTTGATCAACCAAATCTCAATGCTAGACAAGCTAGGTGGATGGCCCTCCTTAGCGAGTTTGATTTCGAAATCAAACACATTAAAGGAAAATAAAATAGGGTGGTTGATGCCCTTAGCAGAAGTATGAAAACAATTCACCTGGCAGCGGTGAGCACCTGCAAGACAGATGTCAAGGAAAGAATCAGAAATGCACAAGAAACAGATCCCTTCGTCCAGACCGTGAACATATACCTACAACATGAACCCGACGGAGTAAAATATGAAGGCTACCAGATTACCGAAGGAGGCCTGTTCACTTACAGAAGCAGATTTTGTATTCCAGATTGTGACAACTTGAAGAGGTTCATACTGGATGAACTACATAAAAGACCCTATTCTGGTCATCCAGGATACCAGAAGATGATCACGGCCACCAGGAAACAATTCTATTGGCATGGAATGAAGAAAGACATAGCCGAATACTTGGCCAAATGCATAGAGTGCCAACAGGTTAAAGCAGAACACCGCCACCCAGCAAGGTTATTGCAACCTTTACCAATCCCATAATGGAAATGGGAAACCATCTCCATGGATTTCATCACTGGATTACCAACATCGACCAAACAGAACGATGCCATTATGGTAGTGGTGGATAAATTTAGCAAGTCTGCTCATTTCAACCCTGTGAAATCAATTTGCAAAGCAATCGATATCGCCCAGGTATTCATGAAGGAGATATTCAGCCTGCATGGTATGCCGAAAGAGTTCGTGTCTGACAGAGACACAAAATTTACTTCTAACTTTTGGAAGTCACTAATGGCTGGTTTAGAGACCAAATTGTTGTTTAGCACTGCCTATCACCCTCAAACCGATGGACAGACAGAAAGAGTGAACCAAATACTTGAATACATCCTAAGGATGCATGTAATGCATCAACCTAAGAAGTGGGAAGACTACCTACCACTGGTAGAATTCTCCTACAACAACGGCTACCAAGCATCCTTAAAGATGAGTCCCTTCGAAGTCCTCTATGGTAGACCATGTAACACTCTAGTCAGCTGGAGTAATCCCATAAATAGGATTTATTTTGGACCCGACATGTTGAAAGAAATGGAACAACATGTGACTCAGATAAAACAAAACCTGAAGGTCACTCAGAACCGACATAAAAGTTATGCCGACCAAAAGAGAACTCCAAGAGAGTTCAAAACGGGAGACCATGTATATCTCAGAGTTAGACCCAGGAAGAGTTCTCTGAAAATGGGAGCTTGTGCCAAGTTAGCAACTCGGTATTGTGGACCCTTTGAGGTTCTAGATAGAGTGGGACCTGTAGCCTATAGGCTAGCACTTCCTCCCATAGTCAAAGCACATAATGTTTTCCATGTTTCATTATTGAAGAAATATGTACATGATGCTAACCATATAATTGACTGGTCAGTGAATAAGGTGGAACCGGAGGGAGAATTTCTACCAGAACCTCAATGCATACTGGACAGAAAGGAAACCCCACTCCGGAACCAAACCATTGCATAGGTCAAGGTGCAGTGGAAACATTTTGGCCCAGATGAGGCTACATGGGAAATGGAGGATACCATGAAACGGGCATGTCCGATTTTGTTTACATCTATACATGCATGTCATGTTGATAGATAGAACATCGAGGATGATGTTCCTTTAAGGGGGAGGGAATTGTAACACCCTGTTTCCCCCAGTCTGTAAAAGTAACTATACTGGCCAAGTATTGTGGCAAAACTCAGAAATGTGAATGTGTGATGTGAATGGACCTTGTGAAAAAGGTCGATGAATGTAAATAATATATATATATATATATATATATATATATATATATATATATATATATTGCAGGACTTTTGACAGGGTATGTGCTGAAAAAGAGACCACGATGGCTGGAGAAAGGTGGTGGAAGGCACCTGGAATTGTCGCGTTAACTTCCACCGAAACCAATATCGTATTTGGACTTCACTGGCTCGGAGAACCAATAGCGGCTCGCTGGCCCCAAATTAAATGACTCGCTGGGTTGGTAGGTAAATGGCTCCTCATGAGTAATGAGGGATGGGGGTGAACCACCCATCTCTAGAGTCCTCAGACCTTACCACCACGAGGAATATCGTGCCACACGCAACCTCGCTGAAAGGAGAAAAGTCAGGAAGATTGTGCGATCAAGGGGGCAGATGCAAGGGGAAGAGGAGAAGGAAAATAACTCTTGAAAAATACAGAGTGAGTGATAGCAGAGAAGAAGGAGAGTAACCTTCGTTCTTGGTCACTGGCAAGCAGAGACACAGTCTCGCAACATCGTGGTCTCAGCTTGGGGGTGGCTAGTTGTAAATCCGTTGGGATTCGCTGAGCCTATGGTTGGGTGGAAACAAGCACCCCTCTCAGCAGTTGCAATCACATCTGGTGTTATTTCTGATAAGTGTTTTATATCTTGTATATTGAAATTTATATGCTGACATGTATGCTCATAGTCTATGCAATTTATGAATGGTTTGAGTATAAGACTGTCTGTGTGGTGTTTTGATCAGAAATGGTGGTTGCATGCTTTTATTGGAAGGACCACATATGGCTTATGTTTATTGATAAATTTATATATACACATATTGAATTAATTTGGACTTCAAGTCTGCTTTCGGGAAATCTATGCCCTTATTCGTCTCCAGGAATACCCGGAATAGATCTCTCCAAAGATATACCCTTCTTCGAAAGCTTACCAAGAACTTGAAAAAGGATTTGAAGGCGCAAGTCTTAGTAATTCTACATGAGGAAGAATGGTCCTCTTAAAATCCTAATATTTCGACATTTCGACGCCCGAGGTATCCAAGTGCGAGCCCTCTCGTACTCGCAAGTCCCGAAACCCCGATTTGTGAAATCCTGAAATAGTTTTAAAGTGCGGATAAGTATCGATTGACAGACGAGATCCTGTTGGAAGGTCGGAGGTCAGTCATGACTATTAGATTGGAGGAAGAAATGAGGGCATTAAATGCCTCAACCCTTTTCTTTTATCTTAGTGAGTAGCAAAGAAATTGGGACCGTAGATCCCCAAGGTCCGTGGTAGTATCTGGACCATCCTTTTATAAGGGCACATGGTGGTCGGAAAGCGTTTTGGGGTTTCGATACTCGGGGAATCAAAGGGGAAGAACTCTAGTCATTGCGAATCGTGAAATCCTGAAGATCGAAACCCCGAATCAGTTTAAGTGTGAATAAGTTTGAGAAAGTCGGGATTTGATCGTGACCGTTGATCACCCTGAAAAGATCATAAGGGTTGATTATGGGTAAAGGTTGCAACCATCCATCGGGGGGATACATGGCTGTCGGTCGGCATTTCGGCATTTCAGCACCCGGGAAACCAAAGGGAAAGAACCCTTGTCTTCGCAAGTCGCGAAATCCTAGTACCCAAAACCCCGATGCGCTCTGTGGCAGAAAGGAAGAGATATGGACTATTGGTTTTCCACTTCCAGGGAGCAGCAGGAGAGTGCATAGCGCAGGACATATCTGAACCGTCAGATTTTAGTTAGAAAACCTGATAGCCATTGGATTTGTCAGGAGATGCATGAGGGTTAAGCCTTCGTGAACAGAGGCGAAAGTCCCAAAAGAGGAGTTGGTATCAGAATTTTGGACTTCAAGATTTCAAAGGTCTCTAGGACAAGAGATCGGGACACTCCAAGGTGGAAGTCCTGAAATAGATCTGGACCATCTGATTAAGGGACGACACGTGTCACGAGATCACCCATTTCGGGGATTCGGACATCGGGAAACAAAAGAGGAAGGTGAGCATTTTGACTTCGCACTTGGCGAAGTCCCGAAACGATCTGGACCGTCCATCAGTGGAGGACATGTGGTGGAGATCGAGAGTCCATCGGTATTTCAGATACCCAGGATTCAAATTGATAGAGGATTTTTGTCATTGGAGGTCGCAAGTCGCGAAATCGTGAAACGACGAGGACCATCCATCTGAGGGAGGACACATGGTAGCAATCCAGGATTTTGGGGAAAATCCCGAAAGGAAGAGTCCATTGGGATTTCAGAAATCGGGAATTCGGGAGTCCCGTTGACAAGAGGTCAGGCTCTCGTATTGATAAATCCCGAAAGAAATAGGATGGAGGTCTTATGAGGAATGGTCACTTGGATCAGGGCATATGTAGGAGGGCTAATGTGACAAAGGCCATTTCGGGAAATCAGAAATTGGGAATTCAGGAGTCTCGTTGACAAGAGGTCAGGCTCTTGTATTGATAAGTCCCGAATGGAATAAGACTGTAGTCTTATGACAAGTGGTCATACGGGCCAAGGCATAGCCCATGGGGCTAATTTCTGATCGAATCCTTTTTGGCATTTCGACATTTCGGGTTTTGCAGAGTCGAAAGTCTTGACTCGCTTATATCGCTGAGTCGCAAAATGTGAAAAGGCGCCTAGTTTTTTGGCCGATGGTCATAACCGACGATCACATGGAGGTGGAAAAAGGGAAGAGATAGCCTGCGCTAAGCCCCCGTAGGACTTCAGGGATTCTATCCCTCGAGAAAAGGTGAAATTTTTTATTATTCCGTAGTGGGTGTGTTACAGGTCTTCATACGGTTCCAAGAGTTCAGAGCTCTCGTGGAGAACCAGTCGGGAAAACGGATCAAAGTCTTGCGGTCGGATAACGGGGGAGAGTATTCCTCGAGACAGTTTGTAGACTTTTGTGCACAGTATGGCATTAAGAGATAGATGATCGTACCTTACAACCCCTAGCATAACGGGGTTGCCGAGAGAAAGAACTAGGCTATTACCGGTGCAGCGAGATCCATGCTGCATGATCAGAGTTTGCCTTTGTATTTGTCGACAGAGGCATGTGCTACTGTAGTTTATCTGCAGAACAGGAGCCCCCATAGGATTTTGGGGAAGATGACTCCTGAGGAAGCCTTCACTGATAGGAGGCCTGATGTCGAGCACATTAGGATATTTGGGTGCTCGAATTTCTCTCATGTCCCCTCGAAGAGGAGGAAAAATCTAGACCCCACAGCCCAGCAGAGGATTCTAGTTGGATACTCAGAGGTGTCAAAATCCTATCGCATCTACATTCCACCACTTAGGAAAGTGGTGGTGAGCATAGATGTTAGATTTAAGGAGGATAAGGCTTTTGTGAGATCTCTTGAGTCGAGGGTTGGAGTTGAGGATGATGCAGAGTTTCCAGTTGCAGTCTCAAAGGGAGCACATCCTCAGTCGTCAAGTACACTAGTATCAAGGGTGAAAGGGTCACCATGCACAGCTTCAGGGTCACAGTCAGAGCATGTTCAGTCAGATGGGGCACAGACTTCAGAGGGAGTACAGACTTCAGGATCACAGTGTTGAGGCGAGTCGTGAGGCCATTACTCTTGGGCAAAGAGACGTTATTTCTCCATTGACCACTTCAGGGAAGAGGAGACCTAGATGGTTTCAGGAGACCCTGAAGGAGGCCAGGGAGAATGTAGGGGAGCCCAAGAGCCAGATCATAGAGAGTAGGCCACCAATCAGATTGGGAGAATATTTGGCATTAGTGATGAGTATCAGGGATACTGAGCCACAGACTTTTGCGCAGGAAGTGGACCATCAGATCTGGAGAGAGGCCATGGTCGAGGAGTATGACTCCATTGTGAGAAATGATGTCTGGGATGTGGTTCTGAGACCAGTGGGGAAGTTAGTTGTGACTTCCAGGTGGTTGTACAAGACCAAGATTGCTGCAGATGGCAACATGGAGAAACACAAGGCCCATTTTGTGGCACAAGGCTTCTCACAGATTGAGGGAGTCGACTATGATGAGACTTTCACACCAACTGCGAGATATACTTCTATCAGGACTATCATTTCCATAGAAGTAGAGATGGGTTGGTGCATTCATCAGATGGATGTGAAAACCACATTTCTGAATGGATTTATTGAGGAGGAGGTGTACATAGAGTAGCCACAGGGTTTTGAGGTGAGTGACAGGGAGACTCACGCGTGTCTTCTGAGGAAGGCACTATATGGTCTGAAGCAAGCTCCCCGAGCATGGTATTCATGGATTTATACTTATTTGCTTCAGATGTTCTTCAAGAAGAGCGATGCTGATCTGAACCTCTATTTCATCATTAGGGGTGAGGACATGCTCATTCTCATTTTGTATGTGGATTATCTATTCATTACTAGAGCCAAGGATCTCATAGCTGAGTGCAAGCTGAGACTTGCATCAGAGTTTGAGATGAGTGATATCAAATTGATGCACTACTTTCTGGGTATGGAGGTATGGTAGGAGGAGGGTCACATATTTCTCGGGTAGGGGAAGTATGGAGTAGATATTTTGAGCAGATTTCAAATGGAGGACTGCAGACCCATGTCTACACCTATGATCACCAACTAGAAGAAGCTTAGTGCTTTAGATAGCCAGTTGGTGGATGCTACAGTATACAGGTAGTTGATCGGTTCACTTATATCTGGTTAACACCAGACCAAATATATGTTTTGCCGTGAACACACTTAGCTAGTACATGGTTGAGCCAAGGAGTGTTCACATGGTTGGGGCAAAACACATCTTGAGATATGTTGCTGGGACAGTGGACTTTGGCCTAGACTATGTTAGGGGATATGGATTCAGTTTGGTTGGCTACACATATTCAGACTGGGTAGGATGCGCTGCTGATAGGAAAAGCACCTCAGGGTGCTGCTTCAGTTTGGGGTCAGGACTTGTTTCCTAGTTCAACCAGAAGCAGAAGTCAGTTGCTTTGAGTTTGGATGAGGCAGAGTATATGGCGGCCAATCATGCCAGTTGTGAGGCCATTTGGCTTCGCAAGATGCTGGTTGGTTTATTCGGTCAGGAGATGTCTCCGACTGTCATTCACTGTGATAATCAGAGTTGCATAAAACTCTATGAGAATCCAGTGTTTCATGACCGGTCGAAGCATATTGAGATCAGGTACCACTTCATTCATGACTGGGTTCAGAGAGCGGTAGTTCAGTTGCAGTATATATCTATAGATGATCATGTAGCAGATATTCTCACCAAGGCCTTGCCACGGGGAAAGCATGTCTTATTCAGAGACAAGATGGGCTTGGTGAGGAACACCTTCCTCGGTAAGAGGGAGTCTTGAGATTTTTACCTTGGGAGGTGTTCCCCATGTGCTTTTGACCTCCTTAGAACATGAGGGAAGGAAATGACACTTTGTACCTTGTACTTTTGTCTATTTTCACTTTGACTTTGGTTAAAGTGAAATTTGGTCACTTTTGGCCTAAAGTGACTATTAATTCACAAAGGGGTGAATTTGGAGACATTAAGTAGACATAGGAAACTGAACCCAAAGTGGGTTTATGATTTAGATATGAATGGGGAGATCTCAACCATTGACTAGAAGGGAGATGAGATGATCTCCACCATTCATAATCTAGGTTTCCTTTTGTTTGTCTGAGAGGGGTGCAAAGGTCAAAGGAGGGGCGCATTCTTCACTTAGTGTTTTGCTTGTTGAGAGAGGATAACTTGAGATATGGAGATGAGGTATTTTGCATGAGGATGCTTGAGGGAGGCCTCTATACTTCCTTGTTGGAGGCTTGGAGCTGCTTGCTTCATTTATTTCTTGGAGCTATTCTACTTCAGAGAGGAGCGCATTAGCTTTGGAGGCTGATTCATTCCTGGTAGGATATCTAGCCATCAGATTGCAGTGAGGCAGACTGAGGACATCTACTGAAGATTCATTCCTATGGAGGGGTTTTCAGATATGACATCACAATTGGCAATTGGATCGGATTCTGGGGTTCTGGAAGTTTGCATGAGGGGCGCACCATTCTGGGACGCATATGTTGATGTAGAGCTTGTATTTCAACTCAGATAGAGTTGCTATTATATCAGGTTCTTCCATATATTGTGTTTACTGTAACCCTTCTTCCGCTTTTCCTCATATATACATTCAGATTCCAAACTAGTTTTCCCTAGGGGGGTTTTGTCCAGGGTCATGTTGACCAAAAATACCTGTGTCTACAAATGCATGTATTAGTTCTTAGATCTGTTCATTTTCAGTAGTAAATGATGTTTAGTTGTGTTGTGTTTATTTTGAGATGCATGTACTAATTTGTGGTGACAAAAACGACATGCTAGAGAACCCAAAATTGAGAGCATAACTGTAAGAAATCAACAAAGTGTATTTGGACTATTGGCTGTTTTAAAACAACAGAAAACTAATTAATTTCTAGTTGAAACTTAGAGCCTTTCTTTGGTCAAAGACAGACCAAGAAGACAAGCTGATAGGACCTTGAATTTTCACAAAGATTACTTCCTTTATCTCGTTGCTTCGGACTCGACCATCACCATGGTTCTAGTCCAAGAAGATGATTTACATGACGAACATGTCATTTTGAGTCAAAGTCTCACGACTACCGAAGTCAAGTACTTACATGTTGCAAAACTGGCCTTGGCAGCTGTTAAAGCTGTCCAACGTTTCCGTCACTATATTCTACTACACAAGACCATTGTAATTTTGGATTGCAACCCTATGCAACACATTCTTACATGTCAATTTCTAGGGGGGAAATGCTCCAAAATGATAGTGATTCTCCAGGAGTTTGAATTAGAATTCAAATGCACTAAGTCCAAGAAATCCTTGGTGTTTGCTAAACTAATATGTGACCTTCCCTCCGCTGAGACAGAAAAAGTGGCAGAGGATTCCTTACCCGACGAATCCCTTTTTTTGATAAGTTCTGATTATCCTTGGTATGGAGATATTATCATTTATCTCCAGACTCAAACTTTCCAACCAGACCTCTCTAGTACAGATCGTCGTCACATCCACTATCAAGCCCATCAATACATCATTCTCGGTGACACTCTTTATTGCCGGAGTGTTGACACTATCTTACGTCACTGTCTCACCTTTGATGAGGCCGATAAATATTTGAATGACAACCACTCTGGAGCATGTGGCGGTCATATGTCCAGGTACGCCACTACCCAAAATATCTTGCGAGCTGGGTACTTCTGGCCTTCTTTATTTAAAGATTGTATAATTGTCGTCCATAAATGCCACACTTGCTAAACATACAACCATAAGATCAAATCTCATCCCGCTCCTTTACACCTTGTAGTTTCTATTGGACCTTTCGCGAAATGGGGTATCGATTTCATGACTTGTAACCCTCACTCAGCTGGGGGGCATGGATACATTATTGTAGCCATGGATTATTTCACAAAATGGGCCGAGGCAATGCCTACATTCGACAATACAGGAAAAACTTCATCTTTATTCATATTCAATCACTTCATTGCACGATTTGGAATCCCACAGTCTATCATCACTGATCATGGTAGCCACTTTCAAAACTTCATGATGTCTGAGCTCACAGAAAAGTTGGGTATTCGACACGAAAACTCAACCCCCTACTACCCACAGGCCAATGGCCAAGTTGAAGCAATCAACAAGGTTCTTATCACCATGCTTCAACGGATTATAGGAATTCACAAAATGAGTTGGCACATGATGTTGTTTTCAGTCTTATGGGCTTATCAGACATCCATGAAGTCTTCCACGGGGTTTACACCTTTCCAATTAGTGCATGGTTTAGAAGCTGTCTTACCGATTGAATGTGAAATCCCATCATTAAAGATAACCGTTGAACTTCTTCCAAACATCTCTGTTGAAGAATAATGTTTGTTGTATCTTATGCAATTGGACGAAGCCCGTCGAGATGCCACCCTAGTTATTGAAACCCAGAAGAAATGCGTCAAGGCCCAATACGACAAACATGTCAAGCCACATGTTTTCTCTAAGGGCGATCTGGTTCTCCTCTATGAACAAGATCATGATTTGCTAGGTGCCGAAAAATTTGAAGCTATGTGGCGAGGCCCTTATATCGTCAAACGAGTGTTAGAGAAGGGAGCCTACGAGTTAGTAGATTATTATGGCATTCCTTTGAGTGAACCCAGAAATGGGCTTTACTTAAAGAATTACTATGTTTAGACTATATTTGCATGAGTGCTTTTATTTTACTGTATCATACTGTAGTGTGCTATGTTTGTGTGTTTTTTCGTTATTTGGTTTCTACCCTCGATCGCTTATCTTGCATTGTGCTTGGTTTTCATATGTCAGAGTCTTTGTTACCCTACCTTGGCTTCCCCGATGGAGCTAGTTGTAGCACTCAGAGCCTAGCTTCTACTGCATGAGAAATCTATGCACCCACAAACGAACTTATCAGTCTACATGGTGTTTACCTCAGTCGTGCAACCAATAATATAACAGAGTATAGCACTGTCATCGAATTGTTGACTGATGCTATCTCACTTGGGATTCATCATCTGGTTATATGACTTGATTCGTAGCTAATAGTGATACAATTAAGTAATGTCTATGCCATTCGAATTCCTACTTTGTTATGAGTATATTTACAAATTCGCCTCTTGGAACGTTATTTTGATTATATCAAGTATCAACACATTCCTAGATGTCTAAATAAATTAACTGATGCATTAGCTAATTATGTGTTAGACAGACATCTGAGACATTTATAAATCCAATCACACATCACATGTATTATACAAAGAAAAATAAGCCAGTAGAAGCCTCATGTATATATATATATATATATATATATATATATAATGATCAAAAGTTTTTACAAAAATATTGTTTTTCGTCCGAAGACCAAAATATAAAAAATGAATCTCATAGCTTCTACAAAAATGGCATCATGGATGCTACTCTCGGTAACACACTACTGCTCATGCTACCCTACAGAGAAATCATCTCAATGGACCAACCATGCCTACAGTATGGCGCTGGAAACGCCTCGGGACCTCGTCGATCGACATATTTGGGATCCTTGTAGTCAAACCCTCCAAATTTTGCTCGATTGCTTCGTAGTCATTTGCATCCCATCTTGCTACTACCATTGCTTCTCCTTTCCTCTAGATAGGGAATGTACCTGGGGGCCGGAATGGCTCTACATCTGTATAGTCAGGATATTTTTGATTAGTCAATGGATCGAAAAACACATAAAAATATTTAATATTTTGAAAATTTTACAAAAACACTATAAAAGAAAAATGTCTTTCTTACCTAGTTCCTCCCACTAAGAACCCTCCAGTAGCACTAAGTCAAGATCATTGCGAAAATCCATCCCGGCATATGAATATTCATCGATCATCAATATTTGGGGCTCCAGCTAATCGAAAAATGTGTTATTATATCTAATAATGGGGCTTGCCACATGTTGTGACATGAGATCACACCACCGCTTCATCTGTGGATCTCATGGCCCTGGTATATTCCAATCTACCTGTAAGCGAAAGTGAGGGACTCTTTCCAGGAAGAAAGATACCAAAATGGATCCATACCCAAACTATTTTAGATCCCTGTTCTTTCTCTTGGTCAAATAGCTCTTCATACTACGGAGAAGCCCATCACACCAGTTAAACAAACGCGGTTCTATGCATTCTATCGGATACTGGAAATAGCTCTATAGAGCCATGTGTGGAGAAGCACTCCCTACCATCTGTGCAATGGTGAAAAGGTTGGTTCTCAAGGTCAGATCACGAACCCCTTTGATAGCCACCTTACCCTTGCGCCGCTTGGCCCTGGGTTCACAATAAAGTCTGATGTATTCACTCATCGGTAAACCCCCACCTTGACCTTCTGTTAAGGTCCCTTGCGCCCCATGATGGGACAACCCTGTTAAGAATTATATGTCTTCGATGTCTAGGGAGATCACATGAAAACCCATCCACGTCCCACATATGGACCAAATACTCCAACAGTCTCAGTTGGGCTCTCATGCCCTGGATCTTGAAGAATTTTAATAGACCACACTGTCATAGAGAATTTATGGTGCCCGGATCAGTCAAATCCATTGCATCATCGTCTTCATGCTCTCTTTATCTCCACTCCAACATCTTTGCAATCAAAATACCTGCATGGAGATGAAAGAAAGAAGTTAACACCTTTAATTATCATCATCTAGAATTCTTTTTGGTCCACCGTATCTTTTTCTTCTGGGTTTTATGCCGCCGTAACTGGGCTTTGGTTACAGAGTGGGGTTTCCATAGGTGAACTGTTAGGTGCCTGCAGAAATCCTTGATATTCGCAGGCCACGATATAGGTCACCTGTGGCGGCCCTAGCGCGTGCCTATGGTCCAAAAATTCACCCAAAAATTCATCTTTTAACCGATTAAAATGAATTTTAAACCATTTAAAAGGTTAAATGCATGCTTGCCTAACCCTTTACCTTCATAGCCCATTTTTAACAATAACTTGGACCCTATTCCTCTTGTTTGATTTTCAAAAACACCAAAGAATTTATCTTGAGAGGAATTTGAAGAAAAACCAACATTACATACCTCATGTTCATGCATGTACTCGGTACGGGTTTCCTTTGCCTCATGGATTTGAGTCTCCATCTCATGCAACTTTTCAAGAAGCTGGTGCTTCTCCTACTTCATGGCCATCAACTACTCTTGAAGGAAAATGCTCTCCTTTATATCTTCCCACATCTCTTGCACCACATCTCTCATGGTTAGAAACTCCTTCAACATCTCTTTGCCGAAGAACTTGGCTAATGAAGATGTATGAGAACTCTTACTGTTTGAAACTGCCTCCATCTTTGCAAGATATCAAACTTCAACACGAAACTTGCACAATAATACCAACAGCTAAAACTCTAGCTATCAATGGCAATCACATGAGAAAAACTATGCTCTGATACCACCTGATCTGAAAATAGGGGGTTGACTTGTTTTTCTATGCAAGCACCCTCTACTCCATTAAAATATAAACTTCAAGACCTTGCTCAATGTCTTAGTTGTGCAAGAGAAATTACGTGTCAAGTGTATGCCTCTTTTATGTGTTTATGTGTGAGGTTCTTTAAAAGGTTAAATGTTTTTTAAAGAAATACAATAGCAACATAATATGCAGCAAAATATAACCAGCAAACTCACAACAATAACAAGATGATAAATGAGTTCACCCCCAACTGGGCTACATCTCCTTGAGCCTCCATCAATGGACTAGGCTCTGTGGGATTAGTTTGTCAAATATTATTTTACAATATGATTCTCAACTCCAATGGATTTACCGACTGTACCATTGGGTTTAGAATACATAAAAACCCCAAAAATGACTAATAAAACTTTGAAAATGGACCATGGCTCATTCGGGCATGACCTCTTCTACATGTGGCCTTGAGCTTCCCTGAGCTTCCTTGTGGAGAAAACACCTGTAAAAGTCCTCAAATTCCTATGAAAATTGTCCCAATGTGTTCATAGCATAAAAATTAGTCAAAAATGACTATTCAGTCACAAAAAATAGACTTGGGCTCATCTGAGCATGGCCTCCTTCATTGGTGGCCCTAAGCTCCCTAGAGCTCCCTGAAGCTTCAATGGTGTAAAACCTGCAAAAGAAGTCTCCAAATTCCTTTGAAAACTATTTAAATGGATTCATAACATCCAAAAACCCCTATCTAGGCTTTTTAGGCACCTCATTTGGCCAAAAGATGAAGAAGATAGGCCTCCTGCCATTTTCCTCCTTCAAGCTTGTTGTCTCTGGTTCGCCAATTCACACCTCCTGTGTGAGTAACCTGGCTTCTGGGCGTTTCCCATGCCTAAACCTAGCACACACGTGCATGCCCACAAAATGCATGAATTTTTCACATCATTATCGAAACTAAGCCCCCAAAGACGGAGGTGTTGGGCGCATGGGAAGCCATATGGCCACGTCCCGCGTATAAACAGGGCTTTGTTGCAACTTTTCTTGTGGGCTTGACAAGTGTCAAGAGCGTGGATGTGCCAAGTGTCAGGAAAATGGGGTTGGTCTAACCATTTGGAAATGCACATGCAATATATGTAGTTGAAGTCCTATGGGCAAGGCGCATGTGAATGAGGCTGGGGCTAAGCCCCAGCCCAGACCCCACGCTAATACATACATTTGCAAGTTTAAATAAATGTTAATGCACTCATGTTATAAGTAATATGTGTGGGGCATTGGTAGTCGGCCTTTCCAAAAGATCTCAACCATGCGGGAGGTTTGGGGTTTGATCCCCACGGACTCCACTAAACTTTTAAGCTACACCATATACAAAGGTGCCACGTGGCACCACCCAATTTGTTCGAATGATTTCACGTGTCAACAATTAATTCACCCACTCTCTGCCATGACAATGCCAACTCATCACTTGCCACATCAGCCTGCTAGCTCATCATACAATCATTCCATGTCATTTGTATGGCCCTGCCACGTCAGCTGTACGGACTGTACAGTGAGCAATTTTTTTTCCTTGTTTGTCAAATCGAACAGAACGCGATATCTCTCTCATCCAATGTTTGTTTGACCCCGTTCAAAGTGTGTTGGGTTCGTGATGACGAGGCCTATGCTCCTATTTTTTTTGAAGCAATTCCAAACACTTTGATTTTTGGGCTAAATTTTGACCCTTGATCCAGATTCTGATCAGTTATACCTCAGATCTGACCCTGAGACTTCACCTAGTGACTTGAAGTGTCCCAATCCATCTTTCTAGCAATTTTCATGGCATTTGGAGGCCTCCTTCATCAGGGCCGAATTATTGGGCACATTTAGGGTTTTAGGAAGGCGCAACTTCGTTGGAGGATTCAACATTTGGAGGATTTTTCCATAGCATTTCGGCCTGAGACTTCAGGAGGGGGAACCTATCACCCCGATCTATCATTTGGCCAAGTTTGGACTCATTTGGAGGATTTCTCCATTTGGGCCGAATTATTGAGGGTTTCAGTCTTTTACTAGAGCGTGGCCTTCCCAGTGGGGGGTTTGGTATTGCTTACGGCCTAGATCTCTTATTGTATTTGGTCTTCATCATGTATCCAGCCTTTGGAGGCCTCCATCTTCTTCCCAAGAGTATTTTTTAGCAGCTTCTATTATGTTTATTGGATCTATTTGTTGATCATTCCAGATCTACATCATCCTTGTATCAGGTTCTTACTCATTATATTAATAAAGGTCAGATCTTGCTACTGGTTCCATATTTGGTGTATCTTGTGCTTTCATTGATTGAATCTTCAGATCTATGTGTGATTATTGAACATAAACCCTAAGGCCGAAGTCAATAGGTCAACCTACAAGTAAACACATAACAAACAAGTAAATTAGCAAACTGTTTGATGAAATACCACACTCAGTAAAAGTTTAAAAATGCACCAAAACCGTGATGTTCTTGTCATATCATCTTAGGAACATTACAGTGGTATCAGAGCTTAGATTCCTTCCAACCAGTGGGAATTAGTGCATGCATGCATATCCATAGAGGGGTTTTCCATAAGAGGAGATGTATATTACAGATTTTCCTAGAGAGACTGTATGTTGTAGATGGGAATATTACTACGACCTTAGTGAGAGAACTAGGGCTCAAGCAACATTTCAACAATATTTATCCTTGAGAAATCCTAGGTGGAGAAAAGATGATATTACCTTTTGGGTCAACCAAACAGAGGAATACGTGGCCATAACAACTAGATGGAGGGAAGCAGAGAGTAACCCCACACCCATTAGGAGCACACAACTTTTCTACAGTTGCAAGGTGCCTTGGGAACCAGATCATAGGTGTAGGGGAAAGGGTAAGAAGCATATTATTGAGGTGCACTATGAAAATGATGATGAGGTATACGAGGATGGAGAGATAAATTCTTATTTGGAGAAGTCTAATGATGATAGTGACTCTTGCACTGAGGCTAGTGATTCTTTCTCCCTTGAGGAGGATGGTGACCCTTGCACATTGGAGGGACAGTTGGGTGGACAGGATGATAGAACCAGTGTCTCAGCAGACATATCACATACCATTGATGACCTTAAACCTTAGCAGAGTGGTGACACTAGCGAGGATTCACACGTGTTAACACCTATAGATGATGAGCACCCTATGGTGACCATGACACATCTGTCATCTTTCCAGACACCCATGATAGCCATGACATATGAGGATAGTAGTTGAATGTTAGATATGATGGAGGAACCATACGTGAGAGATACACACCAGAGACACATGGATCCATAGATACAGGGGGAGATACAGGACGTATAGACAGTTGAACTTACACATACAGATCAACATGAGGAGATTGAGTCACCGTTTTTGGGGACTACATTAGTTGAGCAGTTTATGGAGACTTATAGTTTGAGGGGACACTTACTTCTAGGACTAGCCTACAATGATGAGGGTGCACTCCTTATTTGCCAGGATGACCATAGCACATGTCTGGACACATCTGTATGGAATCCAAGCGTAGTCAATAGCAGCTGGGTGAGTGAATAGGAGGATACAGCCGCTCATACAGGTTATAGTGTTATTCAGAGGGAGCTATCATTTGAGGATGGTGTGCAGTCACATATGGGAGGACCCAGTGGCACAGTAGACAGTGGGTAGTTCAACACTTTATCTTCTACAGAGAGTGTTGTTGGGGATTCCAGTGATGGAACTAGAAGGGAGAGACATGAGGTGGCACCTCAACATGAATGTGATCAGGAGTCATGCCACTTAGAAGGACAATTGAGAGTCAGTGAGGATATGATCATGGAAGCCACTAGGCATTTCGGTGACACACATGCATTGGTGGCTGATTACTGTTGGAGGGCATTGATCGCACATGATTTTCCATGGATGACCTTCATGCTCTTAGGGAGACAGTGTCTATGATGAGGATTGACTACTAGAAGTTGTTGAAAGACAGGGACTGCCTACTGGGGATTGAAGAGATGTATCACAAGGCCTTGAGGGAGCAGGAGTTGGAGGTGGACCGACTCACTCAGGAGTTGGAGAGCACTCGGAGATTCTTGAGATGCACACAGATAGCTCTTCAAGAATCAAAGTCCATATCAGAGGAGCTTCTTGAGGAGATTCGTCAGAGATCCATTCCATCTATCCTAGTGGAAAGTCAGATATGTCCTTCGGTCACATGGCTAGAGGATGTTGGTGGGCTAGCAGAGGCACAAGAGTTTATGGAGGACACGTCCATTTGTGTCCTGAGGGTGGTGGACCTTCATGTACAAGTTGATACAATAGTACACCCAGGATCTATGATGCAATAGGAGTATACAAGGGATGACATGAGTATGCAAGGGCGTACAGTGATGAGTGATAGTTCATAGAGACATGCCGAGATATGCAGTGAGATTCAGACGGATGTATTGGATTGCAGGGAGGAGACCCACTTAAGGGAGTATGCATATTTCACTCCTTTGTAGCAGCCCATAGTCATGAGAGAGAACCTTCACTGTATCAGCAGTTGCATGGGAGATGAGGGATAGAGGTTGGTTGACCAACAGTTGGAGGAGTTACTTCCGGGTGTACTGGATGGTTGTGATTCAGTAATGACTACAGGCGAGTCTTTATCATGGATACCGATGGACAATATTTTGGTCAAATCCTTGGGATTGACCACATCATGTGATATCTTCCATCCCTACTGTCAGATACATAGGTTTTTGTTATCCTTTCTCGACACTTTTATCATAGACAACAACATGAGGAGAGATAGACTGTGACTGAGGACATGGGGAGTGGCTAGGCCGAGACCACCTGACATGAGTGCTTTTATGACATCTAGCCGAATAGAGGTGGATCGTCATAGGTAGCCAGTTGAGACTTGGTGCATGATGGTGAACATCATAGGCCAGAGGATAGTATATGAACATAGAGGGTTTTTGATAGTGATCATTCTAACACATGAGAAATTGGGAGAGATTGGAAGTGATAAACTTCCAAGTTTTCCATGGGATCTGGGAGTTCATTTTGTTAGCAGGATGCTTTACATCATGATGACCCAGGTTTCTCTAGAGAGCCACACACTCCACCTTGGGTTGGTTTGGAGTGGGCCTACAGGTACTTGTCCTATGGAGCGAGACATTTTCTCCCTCTTGATCATCATGATCGGGCATGGAGATGGTTGGGAAGGTATGACTAGTAAAAGAAGTACCTCAGAGCAGAAAAACCACTAAAGAAGATCCAGAATCAGAATAAAAAGAAGCAAAATATGAAGAAGAAGCCTCGATATTAAAGATGAAGAGTAGGATACCTTGCATAAAACTAGTCATTTCGACCAAAGACAAAGAACGTGAAATATCGAAAGACAAAGACCAGAAAGCATATGCAGTTATCTCAGTGACAGTAAGTGAAGAGGTGAGTCATCATATTACTTCCATTAGTGATTCCTATGGCACCTTGAAAATACTAAATGAGTTATATGGCACACATTCTGAGCTTGAACTCATACAACTAATGTTGAAGCTCTTCAACCTAGAGTTGAAGAATGATGACCCTATGACTTTGGCTTCATAAATCATAGCCATAATGCATGACATTGAAACCACTAGAGTGAATATTGATCTCCCTCTCATGGACTTTATTAATTCCCTCTACCCCACATACTCTCACTACCTTGAATCACTGCAAGCAAGTAATCAGATGAAATCCATGACATTTCAAAAATTGGTAAAGAAAGATGTAGATCGTGAGAAAGCCTATGGAAAGAAGCTAGCACCTTCAACTGGAGAAATTGTTTACCCTACTTAGAAATACAAGAGTAAACCAACTGATTCTTACAGAGGAGAAAGAAGAATAAGAGGATGAGGACGTGGAAGAAAGAGTTTCAGAGGTAGGGGGTAGACACAACCATAATGATAGATCCAATCTCCATTGTACCCGGTACAAAATGAATGGGTCACATAAAGTAGAAGATTGTAGAGTACCATGGGACAAGATTAGAGAATATAGATAGAATAAGAAAGAATACAAAGGTAAACCTACATAACCAACAAAACACAATCTACCTTAATCTTCCCATTACATTGTTTCTCACTGCAATATAGGAGTAATAGAATATTTATTTAACACTGCACATAGTCCTTGGAAAGATACATGGATTCTTGACATAGGTGCAACCTCTCATATGACATTCCAAAGAGATTCTTTTGAATACTTCAATGACAATGTAGATGGTATAGTGTATTTTGCAGACAAGTCCAACCTCAAACCCTCAGGAATAGGCACCATCAGGCTTAAGTTTCCTGGACTCTTAGATTTTCTTTTGCACAATGTACTCTATCTTACTGAGCTGAAAAGAAGCTTGTTGTCCCTTGTTCTCATCAAACAACAAGGCCACTCTTCTTACATGATCGATGGAAAATTTGAAGTACGACAGGATTTATACAACATGATTGTTATGACTAGAATAGAAGACAGAAGACTGTTGAAACCTAATGGGACATCTGCCCATAAACACAATGTTGCATACCTCTCTAATCATGGTGAAGGTATAATTCCATTTTCTCTTTTTTGGCATGCTAGATTTGGGCATATCAATTATGACAGTCTTCGTTTAATGAGAAAGAATGGTATTTCTAGTATGTCTACCATTCCTAGAAAACTAAAACAATGTGATGCTCGTATTCTTGGAAATCATAGAAAACATCATTTCCATTACTCTACCTTTAGATCATGTAGAAAGCTTGAACTGATTCATTCTGATTTGTGCATCCCTATGATTTTTCCTTCTACAGCTGGAAATAAATTTAGAATTTCCTTTATTGATGATTACACCAAGATGTGTTGGGTGTATTTGCCGAAAGATAAATCACAATCTTTTGAAACATTTAAATTTTTTTATCTATGAATTCAAAATGAAGCTCAGTATCGTATTGGATCTATTTGCACTGATAATGGAAGAGAGTATACTTCTAATCAATTCAAAACATACTTTTTCCAACATGGGATCAAACATCAAGCCACAGTTCCATACAATACCCAACAGAATGGCATCGTTTAACAAATGAACATGACACTCCTAAATATGGTTTGTTCCATGATGTTTTTCAAGAATGTTAAATTGATGTTTTGGAATGATGTTATTCTATGTGCAGTTTATGTCAAAAATAGGTTTCCATATCATGCTATAAAAAATAAGACTCCATATCAAATGTGGTATGGCCACATTCCTTCGGTGAGGCATCTAAGGGTCTTTGGTTCCACTTGCTATGACTTGATTCCTAAGGAGAAAAGAAGCAAGCTTGATGTGAGAGGTTGGAAGTGAATATTATTTGGGTACTCAAATACCACCAAGGGGTATCATCTTTATAGCGAGATCAACAATAATTTCATCCTTTTTATAGATGTGATCTTTCTTGAATCCACCAAGAAAGACGAAATTGTTGAGAGGCATCTTGATCATCTAGAAAGATTCACGCGTGTAAAGACATATCACTAATTTCATGATGATGAGATTCCACATCTTGAAGGAGGGGTCCCTATCTTGGGTCAATCTCTAAAATATCCTTTTGTAGCACCATATCCCCCTCATGAAGAAGTTCTTGTCACTTCATCAAAACCTAAAGTTCAATTGGATGATGTGATCAAGAAGATTGAAAAGTTGAGGTTTGATGAGAACTCAACACCATCTCAAAAAGGTCCACCAAAATGGATCACAAAAACACTTGAAAGTGTTCATCCTAATGAGGTCGGAAAGATAGGAACCAAATTTTCTTCAAAACAAGATGGAGGTAATGTAGATAATTCAAACTTAGGTGATGTAGAAGATATGGATGTTTCATATGATTGTGAGTTGAATTTATCTACTAACCATGAAACGACTTCCTTTAAAGAAGCCACTTCTTATGATAAATGGAGAGACGCCATGAAAAAATAATATGATGCCCTCATAAAAAATGGGACATGGAAGTTGGTGGACCCTCCATATGGAACTAGACTGATTGGTTGCAAGTGGGTATTCAAGAATAAATACAAATCAAATGGCTCACTTGACAAGCACAAATAAAGTCTCGTCAAAAAAGGATTTGCACAGAAAGAAGTTGTTGATTATGAGGATAATGTTTCCCCCATAGAAAAATGGGCTACCATCTGCACTCTATTTTCCATGGAAACACAAAAGGGATGGAAAATTCATCAAATGGATGTGAAGACTATTTTCTTGAATGGAGACTTGAAAGAGAATGTGTTCATGTCTCAACTAGAAGGATTTGTTGTGAAGGGAAAAGAACATAAGGTATGCAAGCTCATAAAATCTTTGTATAGCTTGAAACAAGCACCGCGAGCATGGTATGAAAAGTTAACAAAGCATCTTCTGAAATTGAATTTCAAGATTTTCAATCTTGACGTTGCAACTTTGTTTGTCAAGAAAGTTGGAAAAACAATTATATATCGTGTATTATATGTAGATGATCTATTCATAATAGGGAACAATGATAACTACACTGCATCCATAAAGAAAGAGTTGAAGAAAGGCTTCAAGATGACATATTTGGGACATCTTCACTATTACTTGGGCATTGAAGTGATTCAAAATCCAAAGTACATATTCATCTCTCAAAAGAAGTATGTTGGAGATTTGTTGAACAAGTTTGGCATGGCTAAGTGCAATATTTTTTCTAATCCAATGGAACATAACTTGAAGCTCACATCAAAAGAAAGGAATGAATTCGAGGATGCAACCAAGTATAGACATCTTGTGGGAAGTCTTATCTATCTTACTACCATCAGACTAGACATTTCATTTGTTGTTGGGATTCTTTCTAGGTTCATGAAAAATCCTTGTGAAGGACATCGGTCTACAGAAAAGAGATTTTTAAAATACTTGAAAGGAACTCAAGATTTTGGACTCAAGTACTCTAAGGTAGATGAATTCAAACTAATCATATATTTTGATTCAAACTTTGATGGGGATAAGGAAAATGGAGTGTCAACTTTAAGTTATCTCATGAGTCTTTGATCAACAATTTTCTCCTGGAGATCACACAATCAATCATTTCTAAGAGATTCCACAATAAAGGCAGAATATGTGGCAGTGGCAGAGGCGACTAATAATATTGCGTGGCTCAGGAAAATACTTGAAGATTTGCAGGAGAAACAAGTAAATTATATTCCTCTTCTATTTGAAAACACTTCTGCAATCAAGTTGGACAAGAATCTGAGATACCATGATCGAACCCAGCACATCAACACAAAGTATCACTTTATTCAATATCATGTATAGGCCAGGACTATTCACCTGAGACATTGTTCCACAAATGAGAAAATTATAGACATCTTCACCAAAACCACTTGGAAGAGAAAAATTTGAGAAGTTTAAAATCATTTTTGGACTCACACACATCCCTTTGGATTAAGGGGGGGATGTTGGACACGTAATCATTCTTGGATGTGTTATTCATAACCATAATGTACATATGAAGCATCATAGCTTATAGGAAGACTCATATGTTTGAAATGCCAACAGTTACATTATTTGTGTATTTAATAAGCTTCATGTGAGTAGAACGATCATCAAGTGTGGAGTTATCATTTCTACTCCCTGTCCTAACAAAAACACTCTAGAGTATGCAATGATAATCAAGTCTTAGGGGGATAATCCTTTTACATAAGAAAGTCCTCATGCTATCTCATTTTATTACAATTCCCTCCATGGGGGTATGGATCATGCATAAAGAAGAAGAAGAAGAAGATGAAAATTTGAAGAGGTCATAAGACCTGGCTAGACTTCTGAACTCTAATTTTGAAAAAATGACTTGTTTAACCTTTGTAGTTCATCGTTAGTCTTTCATGGTGCAACTAGGGGGGGTAACAATTGGCTCCATATGGGGACATGTTCTTGATCTTTGGAAAGCTTCTGAGAACCTCAAAATCTGTGATCTGCAAAACAAAAACATGTCTCACCAAATGGATATATCAGTAACACAGAATATATAGAACCCATAAAATAAAACACAAGTTGCATAAATATATATACAAAAATGAAATGTTAGTTGATAACATATGTAAAAAAATACAAGATAAAATGTTGAAATGAAATGCGGTAAAATACAAGGAAGAAGTAAAATAGAAAGGAGAAGGGTTAGAGACAAACTATTTTACAAAGGATGCCCCTTGGGTATCAGATGTTACCATTGAAGAAAAACTTGAGGAGCTGACCATCCACTGGTAGATTCAACTTTTCATCATCCAACTGGCTAAGGTAGAAATAATTTGGACCAACTATTTCATGAATGATGTAGGGCCCCAACCACAAACTGTCAAACTTCCCATGCTTTCCTGGATTCTCTTTTCTTGTATTCCCCAAAATCATTTTGTCACCTTTCTTAAAGGTCCTTGACCAAGATGACTTGTCAAAATCCCTCTTGAATTTATCCTGATTTCTGACACTCTGATCTAAATCCTTTCTTCTATCTTCATCTAACTCAACTATCTAATCAATCTCGTTCGACACTCCATCTTTTTTTGAACTTACATCGTGAAGAAGTTGATACACTAGAAGCTCAAGTTGAACTGGCAAGGTGACATCCAATTCATATGCTAGCTCAAAGGGACTCTTTCCAACAATGATTTTCTTTGTGATCCTATCATCCCAAAGAACATACTTAATTTTACTATCCCATGCTTTCTTATTATCCCCTAATATCTTCTTAATGATGGCCATAAAATTCTTGTTGTTGGACTCTGCTACTCCATTTCCTTGGGGATAATAGTTGTATGAATGGGATAAGACAATACCATACTTGAAATAGAAAGAGGAATTTTTTGTCGAGCTAAATGCTTTGGCATTATCTGTCGTTATCTTTGCGGGAACATCGAATCTAGTGATTATCTTATCTTCTAATAAATCTGTGACTACCTTATCGGTGGGCCACTTAGTGGGTATAGCCTCTACCCACTTAGTGAAATAATTATTTGTTGTTAGAATCCAAGTATATCCATTACTTGAATTATCTTTGAATTAACCAATAAAGTTAAGGCCCCATTGTTGGAAGGGCGCCTCAACCACTACTGGTTGTAAAGGTAGGGCCACTAATTTTTGTTTCCCAATGAACAACTGACAAGGATAACAACCCTTGAAAAATTTGTGTACATATTAAAATATGGTTGGACAATAATACACTGCTCTGAGAATTTTGTGGGTTGTAGCTTTAGCTGCATAATTTTGCCCACAAAACCTGACATGAAACTATGTTATAAGTTTTTTATATTCTATCTCATCGACACATTTAAGTATTAAACCTTCCAGGTTCCTCCACCCCAATCCATCCTGAATTATGCAATACTTAGATGCTTTTACCCTTAGTTCCCCTCTCTTATGATTCACTAAGTGGCTTGGGCAAGTAAGGTTTTTTAAGGAAATAAACAATGTTTGAATACCAATCATGCTACCCTATCATGTGAAGTATTGTAGAAACTACTGCAAAAATGCTCTGACACACAATACCCAAAGCCTGTTCATTATCATCTATTAACATCTGAGCTAGACCCTGAACTTTGATTAACTTGGTGGGTTTCACTTCTAAATCATACTCCTGAATCCTTGAAACCCATTTTCCTCTAAATCCTAAGAAATCCTGTTGAGCCAATATGTCCTTCACAACTGAATGAGGTACATAACCCATTATTTTAGAATAACCAACATATATTCTAAAATGTTTAAGATATTTGAAAGGCATAAGCTTGCTTCTCCATGATAGTGTAATTCAACTCTGAATTCTGCAAAGTATTTCTCATGAATGTAATGGGTTGCTCATTTCCTTCATCATTTTTCTGTAGTAAAACCCCTGCAATAGTATATTCTAAAGCAAAGGATAAAATCTGAAAATCCTTGGAGTAATCAAGACTAATCAACACATGATATCTTGCAATAGAATCCTTGATTGTATTAAAAGATTTCTTTCCTCCATCACACAATTCGAACTTAGCATCTTTCTTTAGCAATTTAAGAATGGGATTTGTTATTTTGGCCAAGTTTGGAATGAATCTCCTAACAAAATTAATTTTACCAAGGAAAGATTGAAGGGATTTCTTCGTTTGGGGTAAAGGAACTTTCTTGATTGCTTCTACCCTTTCAAAATCAATCTTCACCCCATCATTTGAAATGATATGTCCTAACAACTTCCCCTCATCAACTCCAAACACTGTCTTGGACAAATTTAAGGAGATTCCATACTTACGACATCTTTCAAATATTTTACTTATATGGCTAACATCACTTAATCTATCTTTGGAAAACATTGTCAAGTCATCCTGATAAATTTATATGATTTTCTCAATTAAATCTTTAAAATCAAAGTCCATTGTTATCTGAAAAGTGGCACCTGCATGTAATAAGCCAAAAGGCATCCTTAAGTATTCAAAGGTTCCCCAAGGTGTTGTAAAGGTGGTATTATTCTATTCTTTTTTCTTTACTAACACTTGGTTATATTCGAAAAACCCATCTAACATTGACATAATTCTGGATCCAGTAACTCTTTGGAGCAATGTCTCCGTATTAGAGAGACGATAGTTATCTTTTTCAAATGAAATATTCAAATTCCTAAAATAAACACATAACCTTATCCCTCCATTTTTCTTTCTGGCCACCACTAAGTTAGAACACCATGAAGAATGTCTAGTTGGGGCAATCATCCTTGGAACTAACATTTTATGAAGCTCCTTTTGTATCATGGGGGATAACTTAGGATTTGTTTGCCTTAATTTATGTCTAAAATTCTTTACATCTTTCTTAGGAGGGATGGTACATTGAATAACATCTTATGTATATGCCTTAAGCTCATCATAAGTAAAGGCAAATACATCCCTATATTATTTCACAAGGTTTATTAGATATTTTCTTTCTTTTTTTCAGAAGTACCTTTTCCAATTTTTATCATCCTAGGGTCTTGATCTATTCCAATGTTCACTTCAATTTATTCCCTAGGGTTTATTGTTTCTTTTTTCTTTTTATACATTTCATATCTGTCGAAAATCTTCTCTAAATCAATGAGTCCTTTAAATGGGGTTTTCTTTGGGTTCCTCTTCCTCAATATACTCATACCCTTTTTCCTTATAACCAACATTGAAACATGAAAATTACTGCAAGTTGTTCATGAATCTCAAGATTTGTTTATCATAACTGAAATCTTGCCAATGATCTACGTTATCTGTTATGGAGGGCCTAAAAAATACTTCCATTTTACCCTGACCATTCATTAATGCATCTATAGGGTGAAATGTAGAAGCTACAACTACCGTACTATCTGCTTATTTCTTCATCTCTCTTGGGATTTCTATAAGATATAAGGCATCAAAGAATTCCATAGTATCCCCAATTTCTTTTCTATATTTTCTAAACCGATCACTCTTGCATGCAAACTTATTCTTAACTTGTAGGATTACTAATTCAGAATCACCTTTGATATTTAAAACCTTAATTCCCATGTCCTTAGCAATTCATAATCCCAATAAGAGTGCCTCATACTCCACTACATTGTTGGTTGCTTCAAATTCCAATCTATATGAAAAATTGAAATACTGCCTAGTTGGAGAAGTGATGACTATTCCTGCCCCTTTTCCTAATCTAGAATGTGCACCATCAAAGTTCATTTTCCAGACTTTATCAACTTTTTCTTCCTTATTTTTTTCTTGAATGGGTGCTAAAGAGTTTGACAAGATGGCATAGTTCCCAAAGCCTTTTGTTTCATAAACAAGCTCGTACATGGTTTATTTAGGGTCTTCTACATGATATTTCTTCTCTTGTTCCCTGTTTAATATGAAAAATTTGTTGTCACATGTTGGAATGGTGGCATAAGACAAATCTTTTTGAAGGCTACCTCCCAAATTGGCATCCCAGTTCCTAGACAAAAGCATACCCCATTCATATGGAAAATATATAACAACCACATCCATCAATACTAATATATCTGGGAAGTCAACCAAATGTACTTGAAGGTCTTTGATTAATCCATGTACCTTAATCTCCCTTGAATCCATGGCACACACATTAAGGTAAGGCCTCGAGATTCTTAATATTAATCTCTCCATGACCCTCTTAGTCATGACATTTGATGAGGATCCCAAATCTAACATGCAGTTGTGAAGAATCAAATCATTGACCAACAAATAAATGAAGAAGGGTTGATGGCTTCCATGCCCCCTGTTATAATCCATGCATTGCAATATTATAGGTGCATCTTCATTTACTTCTTTATATTTTTCAAAACTCTTTTCTTTGGGTCCCTCTATGGATTTTAACAACTTTTATTTATGAGATGGGATCTCGATGAGCTATGCTACTAGAACTAAGAACTTTTCATTTGAAACCCAACCACCCAAGTCAAAATTCATTTCTGATGTTGGAGGGGTGATTGGTTTAGGATTATTCTGATAAGGCATAATTTGATTTTTATTCTCTTTCCTTTGATAAGTTAATCCCTTATTCCTAGCCATCTCAAGGATTCATTCAAGTGTGGGATTTTAACCATACAACTTGGTTACAATATCATACTCTTTGACTACATTGTTTTCATCTTCACTTTTTTCTTTTATTTGCATCCAATGATCCATAGAAACACAATGAGTTCTACCCACACAATTTATACGATATGAAAACTCCACACAATTTATATGATTAGAGAAATCCACGTAGTTATTTTCTTCAACTATCCTAGCTTCATTTGTCTAAAGGAACCTAGGGAAAGTGGACTCTTCATGGAATTCATTGCAAGATCTACAAAAAGGGGGAGCCTCATGCTCCAATAAATTTGTGGCTTCAAGTTAATTTTGGGGCCTTTGATCTTGTGGAGGCCCCTCTCTTTGGAATCTCTGATTAGTTTTCCTAGGCTGAAATATATTGGCTTGTAATATTTCCATGGCAATCAATTTTTTTTGCATGGAATTAAGTTTCCTTGCATGGTTGACTTCCATGGCCTTTATCACTTCAGTTAATTCTTTCACGATATGATGATGTTATTTCTTTCCCCCCCATTTCTTTGTGAAGGAATCTATCAAGTATTTTACGGTTTTAAACTTATCATCTGCAAACTATGAAAACCAATCAAGATCATATCCCTCTAATGACAAGACAAAAAAATTCATTTTAACATCTTCATGTGCAACATTGCCACACCATTTATTCACACAATGAGTAAAAGCTCTAATATGTGATTTAACACTTATAACATTGTTTCCTTGAAAGGAAGGAAACTTATCTAGAGCCTTTTCTGTAATCACATGTGGATAACCATTTATTGCAGTAAAATCACATGGTTTATACAAATCATCCATTTCTAAACTAAAATTATTGAATTCTAAACTAGAATTATTAAATAGAGAATGTATATAAAAAATGGACTATCTAAGATGGTCAAGGATTCTATGTGAATCAAGTTTGTTCAAACTCATCCTATAAACATTTTTGGGTTCAGGGATGAAGTCAAGAAGACCTTGTGATTTCCTTATTGTAGAATACTCTGTCAAATTATGATTAAGTGGAGTCATCGGATGATTGAGTCTATCTCTAATACACCAGATACATCAAACAAAGTAAAAAGAAGAAGGGCAAACAAATTTTTTTATTCCAGGAATAGAAAGATTCATGCCCGACAATGGCACCAAAAACTTTTACTGCCTAATCCACACCTCAGGTCACGTGGAAGGAATCTTCAATCCACTAGGTGTGGCCTTGGAGAAAAGTCTCGAGTTGGGTAGCTTTCACCTGAAACTCAACTCCTCCATCTAGGATAACTTCTAGCGAAGCCAAGGGGGTAGTCCCTAAAAAAGAATCTAAGGTTGATTAGATCTAAGTACAAATAAAAAAACAAGATCATTCTAGGAGTTAATATGAGACAAAAGCAAAATAAACTATTCTAGCAGCATATAATGACACAATAAGATAAATGCTTATGTGAAAGATATTGAATAAGTAAAGTACTTTAACATAGACAATATTACTTGAAAGAAAAATGAGAGTACTTGAAATTAATTGACAATAAGAAAATAAAGTATGTAGACTAGTGCCAAAGTAAATGTTGTTGCAAGTATTACGAGTGCTCTTGAAAAATTTAATTATTATGGGTGATTGCTTGAATTAGAGAGTTAGTTTCATGAAGTGGCTTGATGTTGCAAGTCCATTTTGTGCATGCAATATTGTAAGTGTGAAACAAAAGTAAATCTAATGTAAGATTTTTTTATTTTCACCGGTATCCCCCCAAATGGGTATAGGTGATATTGCAAGGAGTTCCAACAGGGAGAGAACCTAGATATCAAAGTTCCCCCCTAAATTCACAAGTCAATCCACAAGTAGGATCATGTATTGAGAAATAGTAAGAGAAAGGATTTCCCTATTAACACTAATCCACACTAACCAGTTCTATTTTTTATAGAGACCCTAGATCAAGCAAAGATTGCAAGGGGCCATAGCATATTAAGGCTGTTGAAGGGAAGGTTTATTTTCCAAGTTGAATAACTAAAAGGAAATTGCAAAAAAGAAATATAAACTAATATAATCTAGAAATTGAAACGAATATAATGTTTTGTGGTGCTTGGGGTTATTTTAACTTTGTGAAAATGAAAAGAAAGCAAGTAAAAGAGACAAACACAAAAATGAGATAGTTCCCCCCAACCCCTGGGGGATTGCAGTCCTAGTGGGTTATCCCACTCTTTCTTTTCAGTTACAAAATGTTTTAGAAGAATTTCTCTTGGTTGTTATCTTTCAATACCAACTAGACTTACAATAAGGTAGAAGAAAAAGTTTAGATTGAAGAAAAGGTTGGTTAGGGGGTCATGGTTTCTTGAATGAAAACCCTCAAAACGTAAGTTGCAGAGCTCAATTTTGTTGATGTTTTAGTAGTTGTAGCATGATCCTTCCCTCCTAGATGAATTTCTTAGATGCGGAAAAGATTCTGGAAGCAAGAGATCCATTGAACAGATATTGAAATACCCTAGAAGATAAGTCAACCCACTCTAGTGGATAGAAAGACTATAAATAGAGGACGTCTTGGCTCATTTTTTCACTCACTCACATTCTCCCAGCTACACAAAAGCAAGGTGCAATTTTGGAGGAGGTGACGTAGTAGTTGTAGCTGCACAATTTATTATTACTCAGTCTTTTGGTATCTCTCTCTTGTGTGCTACTCCTTGAGGAGGTGCGCTACCTTTGTATGGTGTTGTTTCTACAGCTGGGGTGGTATTTCTAATTAATCTAGCACTTTGCTAGGGTTTATCTAATTGGAATTTCTTTGTGAATGGAATCTATCTAAGAAAGGTTGTTGGGTTTTTTTCCCCGTTTGGGGTTTTCCCAGGATAAATCTCTTGTGTTCTTTTATGTCTCTTGTTTATGTTGCTACTTCACAGTACATGATATATATGTTAATGGTAACCAAGTAAAATAACACTAGTAACACTAATTCTCTGTAAATAAGAAAAATCTAATGTGGAATCAGAGTTGGTTACTATTGTCGCCTTATACACACCTGGGAGACGTGGAAGAAATATTCAATCCACTCGGTGTGTCCTTGGGGGCAAGTGAGAGTTAAGGTGCTATCACCTAATCCTCAACTCCTCCGTCTAGGCTAACTCCTAGCGAAGCCAAGGGGGGTAGTCCCTAACAAATATACTAAGGCTTGAACTAAACTAAGTACAAGAAATAAATCTAGGAGTTAATTATTCTTTCAACAATCAATCATAAATTTTAAAATACACAAATCAACTACCCATCCATGATATATATATATCAAACATGTACTTGCATAAAAGGATACTTAGGCATAGTTGTTAGATGAAAGTAACATTAAATTTCTTCAAATAAATAACAAAAAAGTAAAGTGAAGCATATGGCTTTGTTGAGTGTAAATATGAGACCAGTGCCTTAAAGGTAATCGTGGGCAATGTAGTTCATGTGTTTTATTAGGGTAAATTGATGTTGATTTAATGAGATTGTTTGGCCTCCTTGGAGTTTATCTCTTTGTTTGGAAACTTGCACAGAGTTTATTGAAACCCAATGGCCTCACCAGTAAACTCACTCAAAGTGTTGGATGTTTAAAACGGGTGGGAAGCCAGGTCCCAAGAGGGCCCGTCTTACTTCATAGGTCACTTTAAGGTGTTTTCAAGTGCATTAAGCTAACTACTTTAGAGATTTCCCTAATTAATCTATCACCACTGACCAACTCAACGTGTATGAACTGACTCCTAGCAGATCGAGACTAGCTCGCAACTGGAAGGGTCAGGAACCACACTGAGAGATAAGGGGAAATGTTTATTTTAAACAAGAAATAAAGTATTGAAATTGAAATGTTATACTAATTACTAATCCACACTGACCAGGCCTCTTGCGAGGAGCTAAGGGGATGGTTTATTTGCCAACTTTGAAAAAATGTAAGAAATAAAGCTAACTAACAATTAAAGATTACTTGATTTGCAGAAAAGGAAAATTTAACTAAATTTGTAGTTTGATTTTAATTTTTGAATTGAATGTGAACTTGTTGGAATGCTTAAAACAAAGAAAATACAAGAAACCAACCAAGACAAAGATCCCGAAGCACAACACATACCCCCCAGGGGAAATGCAAAGTGAGGCCTCCCTTGGCTCACTGATTTTATTTCCACGGTTACAAGTGCACTTATAAGAGTCTTTAGATATCCTTAAGTGAGATTGGACCCTTATATATGGATCATAAAATTGAAAAAAAAAACACTTTTATAATGGTTTAACAAAATAAGGCCACTTTGGGGGTCTTAGAAACTTCAAGTCTTTAGATTTTCTGTAGAAATTCCTCTTGTCCTTGCACCAACCTGCACAAAATCAGCGAACAAACAAGATGCAAATATGGCCAAAGACACTTTAAGAGTGCTTTGGGTTATTAGTTTACAAAACTAAAAAAATTTCTAAGTACAATCCTATGATAAACTAGCAAATTTCTGAATCTAGACTAACTAGGAAAAACCTTTTCTTACTCTTATTCTTTGTTGTTCTAAAATAGAAATATAAATAGTAAGCTTTTGCTCAAATATTGAATTTAAACTCTTGAGAAAACACCTATCTTTATCATTTAGATTTTCAGCAAAAGAGGGACTAAGATAACACTTTGCAAGCTAGAATAAAGATTTAATCTACTTGCCTTTAGTTGCAAAAGGAAAGATAGCTTTTAGTACTTCTATGAATTGAAATCTTTCGTTGCAAATAAGAATAAACCAACATAAATTTTTAGATTTTAGTTTGAGAAAGAGATGAGAAGAAAACGTTCCCTCAAACCCTTGGAATACTTGGGCAAGAAAGGAGTCTTCTTTAGCATAGAAAGAGGGGCTATTGTCCTTCAAACTTTTGGAGAGAAAGTAAGAACAAGAAAGTTCATCCAATCCTCCAAATGATATCTCTAAAGTCCACAATACTTGCAAGCAACCTGTTAGATCTTGGTGTTACCTACAAAGAAACTCAATGGCACATTAGCTAAACAAAACATAAAATGCACATTTAGATTTCTAAGATAGATAACAAACAGGAAATGGAAATCAAACAAGATCTACAATCCTATCCCTTATGAGTAATAATACTCCTTACAAAGGCCAAACTCAACAAATTACAATAAGAAAATAAATGGAATCATATCACCTCATAGAAATAAACTTGACAATGAGCAACCACACATAGATCCACACCAAATTAGCCTCCAAATCCTTTTTTATTCCAAGTATGAAAGATAGATCACTGTTACAATAGCACAAATCCCAAGCTCCAACTGGCTTTACAATGGGAGAGTGCTTGCTTAAATAGACCAAAGGCTGGAGTTCCCAATGGAGGAGGGTGCACCAAGTGGAGAGGGAGGGAGCACCACTTGGAAGAGAAAGAGTGCCAAGTGTGGAAGCAAAGGCTGCCACCTCCCACAAATCTCCCACAATCCGCCACATGGTGAATTAGATTGGGTAAGGGATTACCACCTCCAAAATCTAGTTGAGATCTCACACAAGTGTGCCACCTCTCTCAAGGAGGGCACACCTCTTCTTGGACCACACTCCAATACCACATATAACATGTGCTTTATTCTTCAAAGAGTCTTGCACATGTATCAATCAACCTTTGCCACCTCAAAGGAAGGTAGAGTCAACCAAAAACATGTCCCCAACATGTTCCCCCCAAAATTGGGTTTGCTGTTTTTTCTTGACTTTATTTGACTTTTTTGGGGTTTTTTGAGTAAAATTGATTTTTAAGTGATTAAAATCACTAATTTTACTCAACCAAGTGGGTACATGTAATGTCCCCAGTTTGGGACATTAGGATATTATAGGGTGTTATGATGACCAGAGTAGCCAGATGGATATTATAGCGAGAACACGAGCTATTGAGAGGTATTTTGGGGTCCGACTTGCATCGCTCATCCTATTTCATCATTATGATTCATTCCACATAGATTGGCTTTGGTTCTGTTGCATTTCGACGTTTTCCATGATTTTGAGTATTTTGAGCTATAAGTCAATTAAATTCACTGAAGAGGTCATTTTGGGCACAATACTTGGAGGAACCTCTTAGTCTAATAGCTCATTGGAATCGGGAGGAGCATCACTACATGATAGGATGGTGAGAAGTGACTTTCAGTGGCCAGGGAAGACACAAGGAGAGATAAGGTGCTTTTCAGAGGTAAAAAGGTTAATTAATGTGATTTAATTAATTAATTAATAATTAATAAAGTAAAAGTCACTTTGGAGGGACAAGGTGAGCATGAAGTATAAAGAAGAGGCAAGGGCCTCTATTCTCTCATTCATTCATGTATGTTTATCATTTTGATATCTGGCTTCTATCTAGAGAGCCCATACCTTGGGGGTTTTGAGGGTTTTGACTTAACAAACACTAGAGGATGATTCGGTGGTGAAAGATTCCACCTAGCTTGTCCCAAGCTTGGTCTCAAGGATGCAATATGCCCCCACACCATTCTAGTTCAGATCTACTCAGTGAAGTAGGGTTCTTCACCATCCATAGGCACATGAAGAAAGAGAGGGTGCACCATTGGGGGTTTCCAGCAAGGGGGGGCACACCATTCATTGAAGGAATGTTCGATCTAGCCAAGGAGAGGGGATTCTAGAGATTTGAGCATCTGGGTTCTTCTTGAAGGGTCTTTACCATCACTTCTAGTGCTTTTTGAGAGGTTTCTATGGTACAGATGATTGCCTAGAGCATTGGGACGAATTGGAGAGAAGGAGGGAATTTATGAGATTTAGATCTATTCAGTTTGGAGGGGTTATACTTCAGATCTGACCCTGAGACTTCACCTAGTGACCTGTAGTGTCCCGATCTATCGTTTTAACAAGTTTCAGGGCATTTGGAGGCCTCCTTCATCAGGGCCGAAATTGTAGGGTTTGACAATTTTCAGGAGGGCACAACTCCATTGGAGGATTCAACATTTGGGGGAGCTTCCCTTGGTATTTCGATCTGATATTTCAAGAGGGGATTCTACCCATCCTGATCTACAATTCATCATCTTTTGTAGAGTATTTCGAGGTCTTTGACAGTAGGGCCGAATTATCGAGGGTCTTCAGTGTTCCAGCAGGGCGTAGTACTATCCAGCTTGAGATTTGGCACTTCATACAGCCCAGATCTCCTTTGTATTGGTATTCATTGCATATTCATCCTCTGGAGTCTTGTTTTGTCTTATTGAGAGCATTTGTAGCAGCTCATATATTATCTCTTGGAGCCATCTAATGTTATTCCAGATCTGCATCCATTTTGTATCAGCTTCTTGCTTTTCATAATAATAAAGGTCAAATCTATGCTTTTGGGGTTTCATATCTTGTGTATGGTTAGATCTTGTATTTCATTGAGTATATATGTAGATCTGTGCTTAATAAACTGAATACAACCCTAAGGACGAAACTTGAGAGGCCAATCTGCACATAAGACACAAATAAACAAGTAAATTAGCAAAGTGTTTGATGAAATGTTACACTCAGTAAAAGTTTAAAATTCATCCAAACTGTGATGTTCCTGGCATCCTGGCTTGGGAACATTACACTGGTATCATAGCTTAAAATCCTAGTATCCCGAGGGTCTTCCATAAGGAGAGATGGATGTGTGGGATTTTGCGGGAAGAATTTTTGATTGTGAGAGGGAATATCAAACCCTCAATGAGAATCTCAGAGGTATAATAACATTCCATCATTTTGTATCCTATAAAAATCCTAGTTGGAGCAAAGATAAGGTTACACATTGGATCGTAATAGTAGAGGAAAAGAGAGCCAGAGAAGCTAGATGGAGAGAGACACAGAGTAACCCTACACCCATTAGGAGCAGGAAATGTTGCTACAGTTGCAAAGTGCCCTGGGAACCAGAACATAGATGTAGGAGTAGAGGTAAGAAACACATCATTGAGGTGATCTATGACAGTGATGATGAGGTGTGTGAGGATACAGAGCTAGAGATAGATGATTATTTGGAGCAGGATGCTAGTGACTCTTGCATAGAGGCTAGTGATTCTGGAATGCTTGAGGAGGATAGTGACCCTTGCGCATTGGAGGAACAGTGGGATGGACATGATGACAACACCTGCATTTCAACAGACATATCAGATGGTGTTGATGACCCTACACCTCAAAAAAGTGGAGACACTAGTGGAGATTCACACTTGTTAGCACCTAGATATGACGAGCCCCCTATGTTGGTCGTGACACATGTGTCATCTTTCCAAACACCCACGTCACATGAGGATATCAGTGGCATTCCAGATATGAGGGAGGAGCCTTGTGTGAGGGATGCACACCATGGACATATGGATCCACAAACCCAGGAGGAGAGACATGAATTAGAGATAGTATACCTTATACACACATATCAACATGAGGAGATTGAATCACCTCTTTTGGAGACTCCATTATTTTAGCAGGTTGCGAAGACTCTAGGACCAGCCTGTAGTAGTGAGGACATACCCTTTATTGATCAGGATGATCATAGTGTGTGTCTGAACACATCTATATGGGATCCAGGCTCAGTTGATAGTAGCAGGATGAATGCATAGGAGGACACAACAACTCATACAGGTTACAACATGAGTTAGAGGGAGATAACAGTTGGTTATGATGTACAGTCACATACTAGCAGTGAGAGACATGAGGTAGCACCTCAACATGACTGTGATCAGGAGTCACACTACTTGGTAGGACAATTGAGAGTCAGTGAGAGTGTTGGTGCAATTATTTGCATGATATATTACCAAACATAAATTATCAACTGGGATTTGTAATCAGTAGAGTTGATGCACTGTATGTGCCGATAACAAATAGGTTCCTATGTCTGTTTATTATAGCTTAGATAAGAAAACCAATAATAACAAAACACTTTGTTTTTAAAGATAACACTCTTCACACAATTCAGAAATTAAAAAGAAAAAACTTGCAATCATGTACTCAAAATATTTTTCTCAGATAATGCCTTGTCCATTTACAAGCTCATGAAGTGGAAAGATGGACTTTGAATTAGTTATCTGTAGCTGCTACTCTTAACAACAACTAGCAAGCAAATCTGGGCACACTTCAACAATACCACTCCAAACTTAGAAGAGAAAACTGATAACAAAACTTCTCAAGAAAACAGTGAATCAAAAGGTTCTTTCTTAGGTGATAAATCTGTTCATTAGAGGCTCATGAAATGAAGAGATGAACTTAAGATCTTGTTCCTTGTAGCATTTGAAACAACAATCAACAATCCACTTTATCCACTCTTAGAAAGAAATCAATCATAACCCTATCAATACCAATCAAATCTTCTTCAATACAGGAGGTAGTCAATATGCTTGAAAGACTTCATTACATGAAGCATGAAGGTGAGAGATGAAGTCTTATGGTTCCTATACCACTGGGAACACCACACTTGCAAACTCAAAATAACACTCTCTTTTCTTAGCAATTCCACACATCAAATTCTTATCAATTAAATGTCAACGTGTAGAAGTAGAAAATGAAACTACCTATTTTTTCCAATATCTAATTACTCACACTGATTCAGAAGCAAATGATTCTATGCTGAATTTTAAAATGTATTTGAAATCATTGACAACACATAAAATTGTTAAATGTTCACACTCACACAATCACACAAAAATCCAAAATTATAATTATAAATAAAATACAATGAAGATTACCTTGATTGGGTCGGTGGGCCCTTGTCGTACCAACAAGAAAGCTTAAGAAAGACTTACAGAGAAGAAGACTTGAACATACACGTGAAATCCATGAATTGCAACTTATATCATTACTTGAGAAGTAAGTGTACAATCAATAATCTTAAAAAATCAAACCTACAACATAACAATTCCTTCTTCAAGAACCAATCTTACAACATAATAATCCCCCCTCTACTCAAACCTATGAGGTCTTATTTATACATAAAATCCATGGGGGAATGGATGAAACCGAATCCCCAAGCTAAGAAAACAATTTTTACAATTTTAGGATAAATCCCAAAAATTTGTGTTTTTTAACATTTTGGGTAGATTTGATTTAGTCCCCCACCCATATCTCCCAAATCAATTCTAATTTTGAAAAACTGCCCGCGTTTTACTCAATTTGTCATATTCTGGACAAAACCATGTATTAGAATTTCTAGATCGGATACCATATGCATGGAAATCGAGGCGCAAGTTGGCAGTTTGAGTTGTTTTGCTAATTTTGGAAGAATCTTTCCCCCTGATCTAGAGGTCCACACGTGTGAGCTGGGTGAATTCTGACACACGTGTCCACATGAAAACATCGCTCTGGATAAAACCCATGAGCCAGATTTTCTTCTAGAAACATTCAAAAATTCTGAATTATGTCTAGTACCGGATTAGCACAAGCTGGTACTAGAATAGATAAAGCCTTGGTATCGGAATAGACTGGGTACCGGATCATGCTGCTTAAGAGTCAAAGTGATTAGGATCATACAAAATCAATCATTTTAATCGAATTAACTCAAGAAAACTGAACAAATCATGCCTTAATCATAATTTAGCCCTTATGCACATGAACAAGGTAATCAAATGTATTTATGGAAGAAAAAATCAATTAGATACACATGGCATAGGTAAAATAGACTCAGATAGGGGGTAATATAGGGCATTAGAAGTGTCAAAATGGAGACTCAACAGAGAGTACGATCATGGAAGCCTCTAGGTGCATTGATGACACACATGCATTGGTGGCTGATTGTTGTTGGAGGGCATATTTGGCACATGACAGTTCGAATGAGGGATTGGCCAGGGATGACTTTCATACTCTCAGGGAGAGGATGACCATGACGAGGGCCGACTACTAGCAGTTGTTGATGGACATAGACTATCTATTAGAGATTGGCGAGATGTATCATAGGGCCTTGAGGGAGCAGGAGTTGGAGGTGGACCGACTCACTCAGGAGTTGGAGATCACTTGAGGATTCTTGAGAGGGACACATACAACACTTCAAGAATCAGAGTTTGGATCAGAGGATATTTTTGATGAGATTATTCAGATATCCACTTCATCTATTCTAGTGGACAATCAGATATGTCCTTCAGTCACATGGCTAGAGGATGTTGGTGGTCTAGCAGAGGAGCACCAGTTGATGGAGGATACTTCCATTTGTGTCCCAAGAGTGGTTGACCTTCAGGTAGAGTTTGATCCAGTAGTATGCCCAGGATCTATGATGCAACAGGAGTATACAAGAGATGACATGAGTATGCAAGGGCCTACAATGTTGAGTGATAACTCACGGAGATATGCTGAGATATGTAGTCATATTCAGACGTATGTATTGGATTGCAGGGAGGAGACACACTTAGGGGAGTATACAGATTTCATTCATTTTCAACAACACATAGTTATGAGAGAGCACCTTCACCGTAGCAGCAGTTGCATGGGATATGAGGGATGGAGGTTGGTTGACCAACAGTTGGAGGAGTTACTTCCAGTTGCATTGGATGATTGACACTCGGTGATGACTACAAGAGTGTATGTACCATGGATACCGGTGGGTGAGATTTTGGTTGAATCCTTGGGATTGAACAAAGAATGTGATGTTTTACAGTCCTACAATCAGCTACATATGTTTCTGTTAGCCCTTCCTGACACTTTTATCGTAGATAGAAGGATGAGGAGAGATAGATAGTGGCTGAGGACATGGGGAGTGGCTAGGCCGAGACCACCTGACATGAGTGTTTTTACAACATTCAGCAGGATAGAGGTGGATTGTCATAGGTGACCAGTTGAGACTTGGTGCGTGAGGGTGAGCATCATAGGCTAGGTGATAGTATATGTGCACATAGGGCTTGTGACAGTGACTAGTTTGACACAGGAGTAGTTAGAGGAGATTGGAAGTGATACAATTCCAAGTTTTCCATGGGATCCAGGAGTTCATTTTGTTAGAATGATGTTTTACGTCATGATGACCCAGGTTGCACCAGAGAGCCACATAATCCACCTTGGGTTGGTTTGGAGTGGGCTTGCAGGGGCTTGTCCTATGGATCGAGGTATTTTCTCCCTCTTGATCATCATGATCGGGCATGGATATGGTTGGGCAGGTACTACTCCCACATAGATATTTTTACAGATGCAGTTTCTGGACAACTGGTCCAATTGCCACATGTATTTCAGCTTGAGGATCTAGTATATAGACATGGAGAAATCAGGCATGGTCAGAGTCATGCAGTGCCAACATGGTGATCTTCGACAGAGGCTAGCATGGGACCCATGGATTGCAGGGTTGAGCATCTCACTGACCAACATGGGCGAGTGGACCTTTGCAGGGGAAAGTTGTTTTAACTTTCCATTGAGCTTCAGTGTCGAGGAGAGCACATCACTTGAGGGTGTCTCATGAATCTCTTGTAGTACCTCACTTTGGAATCAACATGTGCAGTGGATTGAGGCCATGTGTCATGAGCAGGAGATTCATAGAGTTGATATTTTTTAGAACTATGCTTCAGAGGGTATTCCAGTTCAGTTCCTGATATGGGACCCAGAGAGTGGAGTGTATGATGGTTCATCTCTGGATGGGACCTAATGTGTGTCCCACAGGTGGACATGGGACCCTAACATTATATTTGGATGGGTTCAGTTATTGCTTGAGGACAAGCAATATTCTAGCAGGGAGGACTGTAATGTCCCCACTTTGGGACATCATGATATTATAGGGTGTTATAATGACCAGAGTAGCCAGATGGAGATTATAGCGAGCACATGAGCTACTGAGAGGTATTTTGGGGTCTGGCTTGCATCGCTCATCCTAGTTCATCATTATGATCCATTCCGCAGAGATTGACTTTGGTTCCATTGCATTCCGATGATTTCCACGATTTTGAGTATTTTGAGATATAAGTCAATTAAATTCACTGAAGAGATCATTTTGGGCACAATACTTGGAGGAACCTCTCAGTCTAATAGCTCATTGGAATTGAGAGGAGAAACACTACAGGATAGGATGTGAGAAGTGGATTTCAGTGGCTAGGGAAGCCACAAGGAGAGATAAGGTGCTTTTCAGAGGTAAAAAGGTTAATTAATTAATTAATGTGATTTAATTAATTAATTAATAATTAATAAAGTAAAAGTCACTTTGGAGGGACAAGGTGAGCAGGAAGTATAAATAAGAGGCAAGGGCCTCTATTCTCTCATTCATTCATGTATTTTTATCATTTTGGTATCTGGCTTCTATCTAGAGAGCCCATACCTTGGGGGTTTTGAGGGTTTTGACTTAACAAACCCTAGAGGACAATTCAATGGTGAAAGATTCCACCTAAATTGTCCCAAGCTTGGTCTCAGGGATGCAATACGCCCCCACAACATTCTAGTTCGGATCTACTCAGTGTAGGAGGGTTCTACACCAGCCACAGACACATGAATAAAGAGAGGGCACACCATTGGGGGTTTCCAACAAAGGGGGCGCACCATTCATTGAAGGAAGCACACCATTCATTGAAGGAATGCTTGATTTAGGCAAGGAGAGGGGATTTTGGAGATTTGAGCATTTGGGTTCTTCTTGCAGGGTATTCACCATCATTTCTGGTGCTTTTTGAGAGGGTTCTATGGTACATATGATTTCCTAGAGCATTGGGACGAATTGGAGAGAAGAAGGGCATTTCTGAGATTCAGATCTATTCAATTTGGAGGGGTTATTCTTTAGCTCTAACCCTGAGACTTTAGCTAGTGACTTGCAGTGTCTTGATCTATCTTTCTAGCAAGTTTCAGAGAATTTGGAGGCCTCCTTCATCAGGGATGAAATTGTAGGGTTTGACAGTTTTCAGGAGGGCACAACTCCATTGGAGGATTCAACATTTGGGAGAGCTTCCCTTGGTATTTCGATTTGATATTTCAGGAGGGGATTCTACCCATCCCGATCTACAGTTCAACATCTTTTGTAGATTATTTGGAGGTATTTTATAGTAGGGATGATTTATTGAGGGTCTTCAGCGTTCCAACAGGGCATAGCACCATCCAGCTTGAGATTTGGCACTTCATACAACCCACATCTCCCTTGTATTGGTCTTCATTGTATATTCATCCTTTGGAGGATTTTTCTTCTTTATTGGGAGCATTTTGTAGTAGCTCATATATTATCTCTTGGAGCCATCTGATGTTATTCTAGATCTACATCCATTTTGTATCAGGTTCTTGCTTTTCATAATAATAAAGGTCAGATCTATGCTTTTGGGGTTTCATATCTTATGTATGGTTAGATCTTGTATTTCATTGAGTATATCTATAGATATGTTCTTAATAAACAAAATACAACCCTAAGGCCGAAACTTGAGAGGCCAATCTGCACATAAGACACAAACAAACAAGTAAATCAACAAAGTGTTCGACAAAATGCCACACTCAGTAAAAGTTTAAAATTCATCCAAACCGCGATGTTCCTGGCATATTGGCTTGGGAACATTACAATACTTAGGTAATATGGGTGCTCTAGGTCCAAAAATGAGCACCCCCAAGGAATAAGAAGTCCCTAGTACCACTTTTTTAGTACATCTTTATTTTTTAATTAAAAATTGCCGAATTGTGGCAAATTTTTAATTAACTGAAAAAAATAAAAAAACCTAAGGGGGACATAGCACATTTCCACAAGACTCTAGGAGTATGTTTAGCATGGTAATACACATTAGACACTAGGATTAGATCCATTCTAAGGCCTAACCATGGGTATATACTCTGGCTCTGGAGGGATTGAGTGAAAAAACTCATAAATTATAAATTGCTTGAACGACAAAATATAATAAAAAAGTGAAAAAACACTCCAGAGTATAACTCACGCTTAGGAATAAGGTGGCTAAGACCTTTTACAAATTCATCATGCAACATCTCTTATTACATTTTTTATTTAAATGTGAAAATGGTTGGTCTTTATCGACCGGCTGAACTTCTGAACTCTGAACTTTGAACAATAATGTTCAATCTTTGGTAGCTCACTGGAAGTCCATCCTAGTGCAACATTGATGGATAACATTGGCTCCATATGGGGATGTGTGCTTGATATTTTATTTTTTTAAGGAAATCATACGAGAATCTAGAATCACATGACCTGCATCACCGACACTTTGTCAATACCATATCCATATATAAAAACCAATATTAAACACAAGCTGCAAAAATAATATGCATGTATATATTCAAATTTTGAAAAAATAAACTATGTATAAAATTTACAAAAATAAACTTTATATAGGAAATAAATAAATTTAAAGTATAGAGGATAGGGTTTAGAGAATATGATACAACAGATGCCCCATGGACATCAGATGACTTCGTTGAAGAAGAGTTTGAGAAGTTGACCATTTACTGGTAGTGGCAACTTCTCACCATCCAATATGCTTAGGACAAAGGAGTTCTTTCCAGCTACATCATGGATAATATATGGCTCTGCCCATAGACTGTCAAACTTGTTGTGGCTTCCTGGTTTCTCTTTCCATTTGTCCCATAGGAGGACCGTATCACCTGCTTGGAAATCCCTTTGTCTTGAAGACTTATCAAAAGTCTTCTTTATCTTTTCTTGATTTTTTATACCTTGATCTAGGGATTTCATTCTATTTTCATCCAACTCAATTATTTGATCAATCCTGTTCTGATGAAAATCATCGTCTAAACCATACTTCTGGACAAACTGATACACTAGGAGCTTCAAATGAACCGACGAAGTGACATCAAGATTGTAAACCAACTCGAAGGGACTCTTTCCTGTTGAACTCTTCTTTGTGATCCTGTCAGGCCAAAGTGAAAACTTTATCTTATTATCCCATGACCTCTTGTTATCCCCAACGATTTTCTTAAGAATTGTCATTAAGTTTTTGTTGCTAGACTCAGCAAGACCATTGCCTTGGGGATAATAATTTGAAGAGTGGGATAATATAATGCCATATTTAAAACATAATGAGGATAATTCTGTAGAACTAAAGGCCTTGGCATTATTAGTAGTTATCTTTGCTAGCACACCAAATCTAGTGATAATTCTATCTTCAAGAAAGTCCATGACCACTTTATCTGTTGTTGACTTGGTGGGTATAGACTCTACCCACTTTGTAAAATAATCAGTTGCCGTGATTATCCAAGTATAACCATTACTTGAATTATCTTTGAACTGACCAATGAAATCAAGCCCCCACTGATGAAAAGGGGCTTCAACCACTACTGGCTATAATGGTAAAGTTGCTAGCTTCTGATTCCCAGTAAACAACTGACACTACTGACAACCCCTAACCATTTTGTGCACATCTGAAAATATAGTAGGCCAATAGTAACCTGCTCTAAGGATTTTGTGGGTAGTAGTTTTGGCTTCAAAATGCCCACCACAAAATCCTGAATGAAAATCAACCAAGATTCTTTTCGACTCAAGCTCATCGACACATCTAAGTATTACCCCATCGAGGTTCCTCCACCCCAATCCATCCTAAATAATACAATACTTAGCTGCCTTTAATATCAATGCTCTTCTTTTGTGGCCAATTAAGTGACTAGGGCATGCGAGATTAGAAAGGAAGAAAATGATATCAACATACCATTCGTGTTGTTCTAACTTTTGAAGTTCTAGAGATAAAGCTGACCTAGATTGTCTATTTTGATAGACTAAGTTCAAAGCTTGTTCTTTTCCTTTAGTTAGCATTTTAGCTAATCCTTGACCTTTGATTAATTTGGTGGGTTTTATCTCTAGATCATACTCTTGTATTTTTGAAACCCACTTTCCTATGACACCCAAACAATCTTGTTGTCCAAGGATATCTTTTACCGCCGGGTGAGATACATACCCCACAACTCTTGAATATCCTATGTAAACTCGAAAATGATTAAGGGACTTGACCAAAGCATATGCTTTCTTTTCCATAGTTGTATAATTAAGTTCTGAATTCTGCAATGCCTTGCTCATGAAAGCAATGGGTTGCTCCTAACCCTCATCATTCTTTTGGAGCAACACTCCTACTATAATATCTTCAGAAGAAAAGGAGAATATTTGAAAATCCTTAGCATAGTTTGGACTAATTAGAACAGGAGATTTACCAATTGCGTCCTTAATATTTTTGAAATCTCTTATTCCTTCTTTTGTCCACTCAAGCTTGACATATTTCTTTAAGAGTATGAGGATAGGTTTCATAGTTTTGGCCAAGTTTGGGATGAACCTTCTTAAAAAGTTGATCTGACCAAGGAAGGATTGTAGGGATTTCTTGGTTTGGGGTAAAGGGAATCCTTGTATGGCTTGCACCCTTTCTGGGTCCATATTCACCCCATATTTTTCTATGATATGGCCCAACAACTTGCTTTCATCAACTCCCAAGATTGACTTGGATGGATTCAAGGAGATTCCATATTTTCGACATCTTTCAAACACCTGTCTGAGATGACCTATATAATCAGATCTTTATTTTGAGAACACAGTCAAATCATCCTGGTATATCTCGATGATTTTTCCCATTAATTCATGGAAAGAAAAATTCATGGCTCTCTGAAACGTGGCCCCTGAATTTAATAATCCAAAAGGAATTCTAAGCTACTTAAAGGTTCCCCATGGTGTGGTGAAAGTTGTCTTATTCTGATCTTCTTTCCTCACCAACACTTGATTGTATCCAGAGAAACCATCTAACATAGACATTATTTTTGACCCAATAACTCCTTTCAATAGAGTTTCCATGTTGGGCAAGGGGTAATTATCCTTAATGCAAGCAAGATTCAGATTTCTAAAGTTGATGCATGACCTTAGCCCCTCGTTTTTGTTTCTAACTACTACCAGATTAGAATACCAAGAAGAATGCCTTGTTGGGACAATGATGCTTGCATCCAACATTTTTTAAGTTATGCTTGAACCAAAGGTGCCAACTTAGAATTTATTCGCCTAAGTTTTTGCTTGAATGGTTTTGTGTCTTCTTTGAATGGGATAGTATGTTGAAATACACCATATTTGTAAGCTTTGATTTCATCATAAGTAAAATCAAATACATCCTATACTCACTGACAAGACTTATTAATTATTTTCTTTCTTTTTTCTGAAGTACCCTTTCCGATTTTTATGAGCCTTGGGACTTCCTCTGTCCCAATGTTTACTTCTATGTAGTTGCCAGGTTTTACTACTTCCTTTTTATTTTTGTACATGTTATGTATGTCAAATATCTTTTCTAAGGAATTTATTCCTCTAGGGACTGGATTCTTTATTGAGTTATCCTCCTCAACATATTCTTTGCCTTCTTGTTTATAACTGACATTGAAATCTGAGAATTATTGAACATTATGAATGAATCTTAGGATTTGTTTGTCATCTCTGAAGACTTTCCAATGATCAACATTGTCTGGAACTGAAGGTCTAAAGATTATTTCTAGTTTTCCATCTCCTTTCATTAAATCCTCTGAAGGTTGGAGGGTTGAAGCTGCAACTACGAAACTGTCAGCTAGGCTGTTATGATCCCTAGAAACTGAAATGAGATCCATAGAATCAAACATTTCTATGGTATCCCAAATTGAATTTATGCATCTTCTTAATCTTTCACTTTTACATTCAAATTTATTTTTAACCTAGAGAATGACTAAGTCTGAGTCACCCTTGACACTTATTATTTTGATCCCCATATCTTTTGCAATTTCTAGGCCAAGTAGAAGTGCTTCATATTCAGCCACATTATTTGTTGCATCAAGTTCTAATCTAAATGAAAAATTGTAAGACTTTCCTGTTGGTGAAACTAGAACAATTCCAACCCCCTTTCCTGATCTTGAATGTGCACCATCAAAGTTCATCTTCCAAGCCTTATTACTTTATTTTTGATCCTTAAACTTTTCTTCAGCTGATGCTAGGAAGTTTGAACAAATCGAGAAATTACCCATGTCATATGTTTGGCATAAGAACTCATTGAATTTCTCTTTACGGTCTTCTATATGGTACTTCCTTTTTGTTTCTCTAAATAGTCTGAAATGTTCAGTTGATGGAGGAGGGTATGGGATAGTTGCAAAAGACAAATCCATGTTTATGCAATCACCCATGTGAGCTCCCCATTTTCTAGAGAGAATCATACCCCAAGCATCTGACATGTCAATTACAAGCACATCCATCTTAAAAGAAAAATCTGGGCAGAAATCTAGCTTAACTAACAGATCTATGATAATGCCAAGGGTTTCAACTTCCCTGGAATCCATGGCACACATGTTTTGATAGGGCCTTGTAACCTTAAGGCCCATCCTTTGCATAATTCCTTTAGTAATGATGTTGGATGAAGCTCCAAAAGCATACATGCAATTATGTAACCACTGGTCATTTATTTCTAGAGACACAAAGAAAGGGGGATTCTCTTCCTTGGTTCTATCTCTGCTAGTTAAAACCACCGGAGGATCTTTATGTTGTTCCTTTTCCTTTTCCTGACTCTTGACAACCTCTTGATTTTTAAAAACCTCTTTAACATTAGGAACATTTATTGCTTTAAGTAATTTTTCCTTTTTTGAAGGAATTTTCAGAAGGATTGATACTGGAACCAATATTTTAGCATTCAAAATCCAACTACATAAATCAATAGATAGATCAACAATTGGAAGGGGAGTAGTTACCTTGGGAAAATTTGTCTGAGACTTTCTTGTAGCTTCTCTCCCTTTTCTTTGGTATACTATTCCGTTATGTCTGGCCATATCTAGGATCTTCTTGTTTGTGGGCTTGTGTCTAGATATCTTGGTGACATTATCATACTCTTCAACCACTTCTTTTTCTTGCTCAAACCTTTCTTTCATTTTAAGCCATTAATCCATTGACAAAGGGTGAGTTTCTCCAAAATTATTTATGTGGTTAGAGCTCCTTGATTTCCCCAAAAAATTGTTTGTTGGGGGGAGGCCTTGCTCATTTATTTGACAAAATATTGGACAAGTGGACTCTTCGTGGAAGTCTTCACATGCTCTACAAAAGGGTGATATGTCTTCATTTACCACATTATTACATTCTAACTAATTTGGTGGCCTTTTCTCTTGTTGAGGACTTTTCTTTTGCCATATTTCATTACCAGGCCTTGGTTGGAATCTGTTATTATGATTTTGGGACCTCTTCATGGCTATCAACCTATTCTGCAATGCACTAAGTTGGGTAGCGTGGGTTGCCTCCATTCTTCTAACCATATCTGTTATGGCCTTTAAAGGGTCATAGGATGGGTCTTTATTACCTGGAACTGCTACTTTCTCTTTAGGATCTAACTATCTTGAAGAACTACCTCTTGTGAATTTTGGAAGGTTTGACTTTCCTGACGCTTGCATGTTTTTATCAATCTTGATAGAAGTTTCTTGAGATATTTTGAGGTCGGTGGGTTCTTTATATCTTAGTTGATATCTCATTTCACCACCGAATGCCTCAATGTAGTAGATCAAAATAGAACTCTTGGGAGGTTTGATATCTTTGTGCATGCTTGAAACTAGTTCGTTGAACCTTTTGTTGAACTCATCCATGGTTTCATTTTCATTTTTCTTCATTGTGTTGAGGGCCGCCAAAAGATGACGATGATCTCTTTCCCCCCCCCACTTTGCAGTAAAGGCATCAATGAGATCCTTAAAGGTTTTGAAAGTGTTATTTGGCTTGTACTCATACCAGTCTAAAGCATCATCTTCTAAGGAAAGAACAAATAACTTCATTTTGACATATTCATAATCGTGTGCAACAGACCATTTATTTATACATCCCATGAATGATTTGACATGCATTTTAGTAGAAATGGCATTATTACATTGAAAACTAGGAAGTTTATCAATTTCTTTTTCTGGAATAGCATGCGGATAATTATTTATTGCAATAAAATCACATGGAGCATATATGGCCATTTCTGAAGTAAAACTATTACTATCAAAGAGCAAGTGGATATCATAAATGGACTATGTTCCTAAATGTTAATGTTTATGCCATTATTATAGTTCTTTGCATTTCATAAGATAAGAGCATAATAAGAACAAGATCACTGAGAAATACACATCCACAAGAGACACAACATTTATCCTGGGAAACCCTCTAGGGGAAGAAAACCCAACAAAAACTTCCTTATCATAAATAGCTTATACAATGTTCAAGAGATAACTCAACCAATACATAAAATTACTCCTCAAGAGATGCTCCACCCTTCTTCTCCTCTCTCCAACTTGTAAATGCAACTTGTCTCATAAGAGAATGAGCAAGTGAAGTGTGTGTCAGAAGTGAGGCACTAGCCTCTTATTTATATCAATCTGGCATGTGTGAAGAGTCACCATCTGGCAGGGCAGACCTCTCACTCTGGGTGGGTAAACCCACCTTTAATTAATTCTGTCCCTTTCATTATAACTGCTGGGGCCGACTTCTTATTCTGCACTTTATAATTGTCCGATGACCAATCCACAAAAGGGGATTTGGTCCTTATACAATTACCGACTTGATTAATCCTCAATGGGGATTAATCTAATAACAATAATATTAATAATGACATGATTA
>ML797183.1:43480-69457 GCA_009831015.1 Picea engelmannii | reverse complement strand
CATGCCACCTCTCATTATTGCACTAAATCTAGGCTACCATGTGTTGTTTTTGTGCTTTTGATGACTCTATATTACTAGTTTATGATGCCTATTATGCTCACACTCTCCAGATTATCGTATGTCACATGGGACTCATGCTATGTGCTTGACTAGTGTATGGTGCCTTAATGACTACATAAATCCTAGAACAATGAATGTCATTTGTTACGCTCACCTTACCTCCAAGTTGCCATATGTTACATTTATTCTTGTGATAACACTATATTAGAGTGTGTTTCCTCTCTCGCTCGTGTTCACTCTTAGTCGGTTTATGTCAACTCACGCCTTTTTCCAATGTCATGCCAGTGTCATCAACTTCTTTCTCTTGCCTTTGTTAGAACTACCATAACACCACAACCTCCCACATGACCTTATTCTTGGCTCTCCTTTCTTAACAACAAAATTATGAAATTTATACTTTAATCCCCCTTTAAGCCTACAATCTCTCAAAGATGCGAGACTTGCATATATATACAAGTTTTGTAAGGTTTTAACCATTTGCAAAAATTTGAGCTAGATGTAGGTAATCCCTTATATTCTTCAAGTACACAAGAGTTTAACTTTAGAGCTATGGTCAAATAAAAACAAAGAGGTCTTAAAGGAAATTAACCATGTGGTTTTGTATATATTTATCATACATCTTGATTACCGAATCAAAATGTTGTAGGATACTTCAATGCCTAAACGAATGTATATATTTATCATATTTATCATACTTCAATGCCTAAAATATGATGTACAATTCCTTATCTTATTTGGGCTATATTATGATTGCACCAACAAAAGTTTCAAGTGTTATGTTATCCAACTCCTTCTTTGTATCAAAGGTTCCGCCATTATGTATCATGTGAAATTTTCTTTGATTTCAAATGAAATTGCAAGTTTCATTAGATTTAATATTGATGCATTACAATTCTTTCATGTCAAAGCTTCAGTTACTTGGTTTTCAATTGCAATGAATTGAAAGGTTATACTTTCCTTTTCTAATGTGCATTGAAGAGACATTTCATTCCTAAATAATTTGCCAACCCCATGAATTACCTTGGTTCAATTAAATTATCTTGGATCAACCAATTTACAACAAATTTTATATTTCTTAGGTCAATACAAAATTCACATCCTCTAACTACAAAATCCATACAAAACAATAATTGCTTTCCAAGCTCATATTTCTTCATGTTGGCTTGCAATTAATTGTGGGTTAATATGGCATTACCATATTACAATGTAATATGGTAATCCCATATTACATTGTAATATGGTATACCAGATCTCATGTAATTTTATTTTTTTAAACTTAATGCCATCGTTGCAATATCGACGATAGTTCGTCGGAAAAAAATTGCATTTTGACCACCGTGGAAATAGCGACGAACTTTCGTCGCAAATTTCCACAAGTTTTCGTCGCACATACAACATCTTCATTGTAAATTTGGTCTTGATGAATCAATGTCGTCACTATTGCCACAGGTATTTGTCTCAAGTTTCCATGGTTTTTTGTCGCACATACAACATCTGCGTCGTAAGTTTTTGACTTGTCATAAATTTTCGTCGCAATTGCGACAAAATTTCATCGTAATTGCCATGGTTGTTCGATGTACTTGTGATGAGGTTTCATCATAATTGCGACGATGCATAGGGTTAACCGAACTTGAAGGTGGTGACATGTGGAGAGATAATTTCGTTGATGTTTCCACACACACATGGATCATCGATAGAGCGAAGAAAAAAAAACTCGTCTTTCGTGGAAATTACGACGGATAAGTGTGGCAATGTCAACGAAAAACCGTCGTAAATTTGGTCATATGTACTAGTGGGAATATCTACGAAATAAAGTGGATCATAAATGTACAATGCCCTGAATGGGGTCATTCCTATGGACATGTGATGGGTGGTGTTGTAGCAGTATTCCCCCAAATGTAGACATCTAACCCACGTCTTCTGCTGTCCAGCCACATAATTCCTGAGATAGCCTTCCACCCATTTGTTGACCATTTCGGTATGCCCGTCTGTCTAAGGATGATAGCTAGTACTAGGAGTCAAGACCGTACCAACTAGCCTGAATAAATCCTACCAGAATGTACTCATAAATATGCTATCCATGTCCCTAACAATGGTTTTGGGTAAACCGTGAAGTCTGAAGATCTCCTTGAAGAATAATTTGATCACCTCTGATGCACTGAAATCGGTAGTAGTGGAGAAAAAGTGTACAAACTTTGTCAACCTATCCACCACCATGAAAATACAATCGTTCCCCTACACCTTGGGAAACACTGTGATGAAATCCATGGATATTCTTTCCCACTTGTTCTCTCGGATGGGTAGGGGTTGCAACAATCCTTCCAAGTGAGTATGCTCATCCTTATTCTCCTGGAAAGTAGTACACTCCTTGACGTGAATCATCACATCATCCTTGAGGCCCGTCCATGAAAACCTTTCTCTCACTTGCCTGTATGTCTTGCCAATCCCTTGGTGCCCTGCCATTGGTGAGTCATGACATGCCTGCAACACTTTGGCCTTGAAGGCCGATTCATGAACCAAAAAGATTTGTCCCTTATAATAGATGATGCCATCAATGACCCTGAATTTATCATCCTGTATTTGCCCATCCTATACCTGAAAAAAGATTGATTTTATAAGTATTCCATCACTAAGTGGTCCTTCCAATCGACTGACACATCTATTATGGCATAAATTGATGGCCTTCTGGACAATGCATTTTCCACCACGTTGTTCTTCCCTTTGACGAATTCAATGTCAAAGTCATAGGCCTGTATTCTTCTTACCCATTTTTTCTACCTTTCATTTAATTCCTTATGGTCCAATAAGTACTTAAGACTCTTATGATCTGATTTTACCACAAACCGTGCACCTACCAGGTATTGTCTGAATTTGGCCAGGGTGTGCATGATGGCCAACATATCTTTGTCATATGTGGTGTAAAGTAACTCATGTCTCCTGATTTTTCAGGTCTCATAGGCAAGAGGGTGCCTATTTTGCATCGGTACGGCCCCAATACCTTCTCCTAAGGCATCACACTCCAAAGTGAAAGGTTGGTTGAAATCTAGTAGGGATAGGACTAGGCATGTGCTCATCACCTTTTTCATCTTGTCAAATGTGAATTAGGCCTCCTCACTCCATTTGAAATCTCCATTCTTGGTCAAATCGATCAAAGGTGCACAAAGTTGTGAGAATCCTTTGACAAACTTCCTATAGTAAGTGAAAATGCCTAGAAATCCCCTTAACTCTGTAAGGGTTTTAGGTGTAAGCCACTCCATTATTGCCTGAATATTCTCCTGATGTACCTGTAATCCCTTAACTCTGATGATGTGTCCTAAGTAAAGAACCTCTGTCATTCCAAATTCACATGTGGAATCCTTAGCATACAATGATTGCTTCTCCATGATAGATAGAAGTTGGTCCACATGCCGAAGGTGTTCCTCCCATGTCTTTCTATAAATGAGTAAGTTATCAAAGAATACCAAGAGATGATTCCTCAACTATTTGTTGAATACATGGTTCATACATGATTGGAATGTAGTTGGGGCATTGGTTAATCTAAATGGCATCACCAAGAACTCATAGTGACCATAATGACACTTGAAAGCAGTTTTTGGGATGTCTTCCTCCCTCTTTTTTATTTGATGGTAGCCAGAGTGTAGGTCAATCTTTGTGAAATAGACAACCCCATGTAGCTCGTTTAGAATCTCATCAATCCTTGGTATGGGATACCATTTTTTTATTGTTTTGTTATTTAATGCCCAAAAGTCAATGCACATGCGCATGGTTCCATCCTTATTCTTGACCAACACCACTGAAGAAGCAAAAGGGATGGAACTCGGCCTGATGTGACCCATATCCAAGATTTCTTTGATTTCCTTCTCTATCTCTTCTTTGTACTTCTTCAGATGTCTGTACAGTGTGGTGATGACTAATTTTTCTCCTGCCTCCAACTCAATGATGTGCTCAAACCACTTGTCTAGTGGCATCCCTGGTGGAATAGGTCCAAACACTTTGTTGTTTTTGTCAATGATTTCTTGAATTTCTCGTGTGTAGTGAATCTTGCCCTGCTTGTCCACACATGGAGAAATTATGCACTTAGTTGCATACACTATCTCTTCTCTCCTGAAGATGGCCTCCATCATCTTGGTTGTAACTGACTTGGATGATTTACCTATCATGCCTCAGAGAACTACCTTTCATCCACCCTCCATTGTGAAAGACATCTCCATGGTATTGTAGTTGGTGGTGATAGGCCCCAATGTACTGAGCCACTGAACTCCAAGGATTATGTTTGTGTCTGGAAGGTCCATCACATAGACATCCTGTACCAATTCATGCCTACCCAATGTAATATTCATGCCTAGAATGTACCTGTTACAAGGCATGGTGCTCCCACCTACTACTTCCACCTTGAACCCTTCAAATTCAACCGTGGGTATATGCCTTTTTTGTAACAATGCTGAGTCAATGAAGTTGTGAGAAGCTCCCCCATCAGTCAATACTGACACCATTTTCCCCTACAAGACTCCTCTCATCCTAAAAGTGTTGTACTTGGGCACCCCACTGATGGATGCTAATGTTTATTTTTCCTCAACCGTACTGTCATGACCTATGGCCTCCTCATATGTAATCTCTGTGGTGTCTTCTTCCATGCTCTAGATGTGGTCGAAATCCTCCTCCTGCTCATTGTCTGAAGTCACCTCTATGTTGTGTACTTGGCCACAACCCATGCATTTGTGTGATGGGTTCCATGGCTCTTTGCAAGTGTAGCAAAGTTGCTTCCTCCTCAATTCCCTTATGGTGTCCTCATCCAACCTGCCTCTTCCCCTGTCAAACCACCTTGGGTCACATCCTCCTGGGTTCATTGGAGGTCTTTGATCTCTTCCTTTTGTGTTAACAGGTGTTCTAGGCACAAATTTCAGCTTTGCAGTTGGTCCTAGGTCTCTCATCCTCCAAATAGAATCATGTAGGTTGGTAGGCTTAAAATCCTTTAGCCAACCATTCAAGGGTTCCATCATCCCCTTAGTGAGGAGCATCATTAGTCTAGTCTGTGATACATCCTGCACCATGACTACCAGCATCTGTAATTCCTCAATGTACCCCTCTGGTGCTCCTATCTGTCTGAGCAGTGTGAGATACTGAAAATGTAACTCAGGATCCCCCTGGTCAAACCTATCAATGAGTCTCTGAGTGAACTATGTGTATGCCACTATCTAATTGTGGCCTAGTGTGGTCAATCCATGATACCACCAGTCATGATATTTTCCATCCAAGTACATGGTGGCAAACTTGATGGTTTCCATCTCCCTCATGGGGTTAAGTTGCGGATAAGTGTCCACCTTTTGTACCCATGCCTATGCTGTCATCTTGGCCATACCATCAAAGTAGGGAATCTCCATCTTCCCAGCTCTGTGCTCAAATTCATAGTTGCTCCTATGGTTTGGCCTAGGATTGTTTCTGAGTTTGAGTTGACAGTATTGATCTAGGGACATATGCCTCTGAATCGTTATACTCAAATCAGTGTACTCCTTGGTACATTGTGCCATCTTCTCAACAAAATCATCCACCTGTTCATGCTTTGCATGTTCATCTGTGAACATAGGAAAGTATGATCTAGGGGTAGCCCTGCTATCTATCTTCCCACGTGGTGTTCCCCCTCCATTGCTTCCCTCAGACTGATGACAGGGAATGTATTCTGGATTATCCCTGTTTCCACCATCTAATCACCAGTCTCTCTATTTTCATATGTCTCTCAACCTTTCCCTTTGTGAGTCATACTTAACTATAGCTGGGCTATCCTAGATTAGTTCTCATCCACCTTCCTCAAGTTCTCATCTACCTTATTCAAGGTCTCAGTGATTTCAGTTTGTCCTTGATGATTTGCCTCATATTTCTCCTGTAAGTGGTGAACCAATTTACTTTCTGTCTGGCTTATGGATTTTTGGAACTCATGTGCCAAGAAAGCCAAGCCTTGTGGCTCATGGTCATCACCTGAACCCTCCATTTCAGCTTCTGTCTCATTGTTCTGCTTCTTCCTTCGGCCCATATAGATACCACTATACCTATGCATGCGATAATCCTCACAGGATGGGAGGATTAGTGCTCTGATACCACTGTAATGTTCCCAAGCCAATTTTTTCGCTTGGGGACACTAGCTAATCATTGAACTAACTGTTTGAATGTTTTTGATTGTAGGATGGCCACTGATATTTCAGCCTTAGGTTTTATGTTTAGTTGTTCAACATAATTTATCAAGATTCATTCAACACAATGCAAGATTTCATCAACATACAAGATATGGAACCACAAAACACAGACCTGGCCTCTTTATTAGGAAATAGAAAGAACTTGATACAATATATGAGAAGATATGGAATAACATCATATGGCTCCAAAAATAGAAGATATGAGCTGCTACAAAATGCTCCCGGAAAACACAAGATAAGCCTCCCAAAGGCTGAATACAAGATGAGAGATCCAATACCAAAGCTAGGGTTTGCAAAACCCTCTAACTGCTGGTACGTCCTGCTGAAGAATATGAAGACCAAGGGTTTGGCCCTCCTGAATAGATTAGGGCAAGGGGAACCCCCTCTTGAAGTATAAAACCCAAATACCAAGTCTTCCTCCTCCAACTTCTATAACCCTAAATAGTTACGGTCCTCATGAAACCCTAAATATGACCAACAATTTGGCCTGGATGAATGAGGCCTCCAAACCACTTGAAACTCTCTAGGATGATAGATCGGGTAGCCACAAAACCCTAAGAGAAGTTTCAATATCAGATCTGAGGTAGAGCCTCCTAGATCTGAGAAGCACTGAATCACCAAGACATCCTCCTTCCTTCAAATCTGTCCCAACCTGTAGATAATAATATGGTCATAGTAACTCCTTAAGAAAGCCTCCAAACTGATGAGAAAGGTCCTGCAAGGAAAACCCTAATGCTGGAATCTCCCAAATCTCTCTCAATAAGCTGGATCGAACTATTCCTCAATCAATGATGCGCCCCTACTGGAAAACCCTAACTAGTACGACCCTGTTGTTCTCCTGAATAGATGATGAGTGTAGAATGGTGTGGGTGGATTGTTTCATCCCTGAGATCAAGCTTGGAAAAAGGTGAGTGGAATCTTTCACCATTGAGTTGTTCTCTAGGGTTTGTAATCTCAAAACCCTCAACACTGTGTGCTAAAGAGCTCAACAAGAGAATACTAAATATCCAAGATGATATGAGAGGTGTGAACTACCCTTTTTTTTATACCTCCATTCTATTTTCCTTCTGAGTTAGTTTAACCCCTAGGTTCAACTCCTAACTCAACCTCCAGCGTTTTAATTCTTCATTGAGTTAATTTTTTCCCTTTTTCCCTTTTTCCTAAGTCAACTTCAAAATATAACATTAGTATGGTTGAATTTTCCCCATGCTGTATGAGACTATGGTCTAGTGGGGATGCCTAGACCACTAAGTCTTCCTAGACATCTTCATCAAGAGCTGGGGGACGTTACAATCTCCCCTGCTAGAAATTTCTTGTCCTCAAGCAATTCCAAACCTGTCTCCTGTACCACCTGTTCATTCTCCCATGTGGCATCCTTAATGGGTAAATCCTTCCATTTGATTAGGTACTCTTTGATGCTTCTCTTCCTGAGCTTCTTCTCTCGAACCTCCAGTATCTTTTCCAGAATCAGAACCAGTTGTTGCTCTTCATCTAGAGGTGGTAGTACCTCAAGGGATGTGATGTGTTGGACAATGGCCCTCTTTAGGCAGGACACATGGAAAACATTATCTATATTGTTACCCTGTTGGAGCTACAACTCAAAAGCTACGACCCCTACCTTTCTGCTTATCCTGTAGGGCCCAAAGAAACGTGGTTGCAACTTCTTTAGTCTGCTTCTTTTTATAGAAGCCTACCTGTATGGTTGGAGCCTTAGGTAAACTAAGTCACCAACCTCAAAAGTATGCTCAAATCTTGTTTATCTGCTTGGACCTTCTGCTAGTTCTGTGCCCTCTGTAAATGATCCTTCAGCTCCCTAAGGATGTCCTGACTCTGTTGTACCCAATCTTCTACCATCATGGTCCTGCTATAACCAAAAACAATGTCTATGAAAGAAAGTGGATCATAACTGTACAACATCCTGAATAGGTTCATGCCTATGGACATGTGATGGGTGGTGTTGTAGTAGTATTCCCCTAAATGTAGCCATCTGATCCACGCCTTCTGCTGCCCAGCCACATAAATCTCGAGATAGCCTTCCACCCATTTGTTGACTATTTGGGTCTACTCATCCACCTAAGGATGATAGCTAGTACTAGGTGTCCAGGCCATACCAACTAGCCTGAATAACTCCTACCATAATGTACTCATGAATCGGCTATCCCTGTCACTAACAATGGTTTTGGGTAAACCGTGAATTCCGAGGATCTCCCTGAAGAATAATTTGGTCACCTGTGCTGCACGAAAATCTGTAGCAATTGAGAAAAAGTGTGCAAAATTCATCAACCTGTCCACCACCACGAAAATAAAATCCTTCCCCTGCACCTTGGGAAACCCTGTGATGAAATCCATGGATATTCTTTCCCACTTGTGCTCTCGGATGGGTAGGGGTTGCAAGAGTCCTACGAAGTGAGTGTGCTCATCCTTATTCTCCTGGCAAGTAGTACACTCCTTGACATGAATCATCACATCCTCCTTGAGGCCCTTCCATGAAAACCTCTCTCTCACCTACCTGTATGTCTTTCCAATCCCTTGGTGCCCTGCCATCAGTGAGTCATGACATGCCTACAACACTTTGGCCTTGAAGGCCAATTCAGGAACCAAAAATATTTGGCCCTTATAATAGATGATTCCATCATTGACCTTGAATTTATCATTCTATATTTTCCCATCCATTACCTGAAAAGCGAACTGATTTTCTGAGTATTCCATCACCAAGTGGTCCTTCCAATCCACTGACACATCTGTTATGGCATAAATTGATGTCCTTCTGGACAATGCATCTACCACCACGTTGTTCTTCCCTTTGACAAATTCAATGTCAAAGTCATAGGCCTGTATTCTTCTTACCCATTTTTTCAACCTTTCATTTAAATCCTTCTACTCCAATAAGTACTTAAGACTGTTATGATCTGATTTTACCACAAACCGTGCACCTACCAAGTATTGTCTGAATTTGGCCAGGGTGTGCATGATGGCCAACATATCATTTTCATATATGTTATAAAGTAACTCAGGTCCCCTGTGTTTTCAGCTCTCATAGGCAAGAGGGTGCCTATTTTGAATCAGTACGGCCCCAATACCTTCTCCTAAGGCATCACACTCCAAAGTGAAAGGTTGGCTGAAATTGGGTAGGGCTAAGACTGGGCATGTGCTCATCACCTTTTTCATCTTGTCGAATGTGAATTGACCCTTGTCACTCCATTTGAAATATCCCTTCTTGGTCAAATCGGTCAAAGGTGCAAAAAGATGTGAAAATCCTTTCACAAACTTCCTGTAGTAAGTGCAAATGCCTAGAAATCCCCTCAACTTTGTAAGGGTTTTAGGTGTAGGGAACTCCATTATTGCCTAAATATTCTCAAGATGTACCTGTAATCCCTTAACTCCAATGATGTGTCCCAAGTAAAGAACCTCTGTCATTCTAAATTCACATGTGGACTCCTTAGCATACAATGATTGCTTCTCCATGATAGATAGAAGTTGGTCCACATGCCGAAGGTGTTCCTCCCATGCCTTGCTATAAATGAGAAAGTCATCAAAGAATACCAAGAGATGCCTCCTCAATTGTTTGTTGAAGACATGGTTCATACATGATTGGAATGTAGTTGGGGCATTGGTTAATCCAAATGGCATCCCCAAGAACTCATAGTGACCATAATGACACCTAAAAGAAGTTTTTGAGATGTCTTCCTCCCTCATTTTGATTTGATGGTAGCTAGAGCGTAGGTCAATTTTTGTGAAATAGACATCCCCATGCAGCTCGTCCAGCAACTCATCAATCCTTGGTATGGGATACCGGTTTTTTATTCTTTTCTTATTTAATGCTCGGAATTCAATTCACATGCACATGGTTCCATCCTTCTTCTTGACCAACACCACTAAAGAAGAAAAAGGGATGGAACGCAGCCTGATGTGCCCCATATCCAAGCGTTATTTGATTTCCTTCTCTATCATGTATTTGCACTTCTTCGGATGTCTGTACAGTGTGGTGATGACTGGTTTTGCTCCTACCTCCAACTCAACGATGTGCTCAAACCCCCTGTCTAGTGGCATCCCTGGTGGAATAGGTCCAAACACTTTGCTATGTTTGTCAATGATTTCCTAAATTTATGGTTTGTAGTGAATCTTGCCCTGCTTGTCCACATGTGCCGAAATTATGCACTCAGTTACATACACTATCTCTTATCTCTTGAAGATGGCCCCCATCCTCTTGGTCGTAACTGACTTGGCTAAGTTACCTATCATGCCTCAGAGAACTACCTTTCGTTCACCCTCCTCCATGAAAGACATCTCCATGGTCTTGTAGTTGGTGGTGATAGGCCCCAATGTACTGATCCACTGAACTCAAAGGATTATGTTTCTGTCTAGAAGGTCCATCACATAGACATCCTGTACCAATTCAGGCCTACCCAATGTAATCTTCATGCCTGGAATGTACCTGTTACAAGGCATGGTGCTCCCACTTGCTACCTCCACCTTGAAACCTTCAAATTCAATCGTGGGTATATGCCTCCTATGTAACAATGTTGACTCAATGAAGTTGTGAGAAGCTCCCCCATCAATCAATACTGACACCTTTTTCCCCTGCAAGACTCCTCTCATCCTGAAAGTGTTGTACATGGGCACCCCACTGATGGATGCCAAGTTTTCTTTTTCTTCAGTTATACTATCATGACCTATGGCCTCCTCATCTGTAATCTTCGTTCTGTGTGCTTCCATGCTTTGGATGTGGCTGAAATCCTGCTCCTCCTCATTGTATGAAGTCACCTCTATGTAGTGTACTTGTCCATAGACCATGCATTTGTGTGATGGGTTCCATGGCTCTTTGCAAGTGTAGAAAAGTTGCTTCCTCCTCAATTCCCTTTTGGTGTTCTCATCCAACCTGCCTCTTCTCCTCTAAAACCCCCTTGGGTCACGTCCTCCTGGGCTCATTGGAGGTCTATGATCTCTTCCTCTTGTGTCAAGAGGTGGTCTAGGCACAAATTTCAACTTTACAGCTAGGCCTAGGTCTCTCATCCTCCAAATATCATCTTGTAGGTTGGTAGGCTTAAAACACTTTACCCAACCCTTCAAGGGTTCCATCAGCCCCTCAATGAAGAGAATCATGAGTCTAGTCTGTGATACATCCTACACCATGATATCACAGACTAGACTCATGATATCACCAGCCTTTGGAATTCCTCAATGTACCCCTCTGGTTCTCCTATCTGTATGATCTGCGTGAGATCCCAAAAATGTTTCTCAGGATCCCCCTCGTCAAACCTGTCAATGAGTCTCTGAGTGAACTTTGTGTATGCCACTATCTGATTGTGGCCTAGTGTGGTCAATCCATGATACCACCAGTCATGAGATTTTCCATCCAAGTACAGGGTGGAAAACTTGATGGTTTCCATCTCCCTCACGGGGTTAAGCTACAGATAAGTGTCCAGCTTCTGTACCCATGCCTGTGTTGTCATCTTAGCCATACCATCAAATTAGGGAATCTCCATCTTCCCATATCTACGATGAAATTCATATTTTCTCCTGTGGTTTGGCCTGGGCTTGTTTCTGAGTTTGAGTTGACAATATTGATCTAGGGACATCTGCCTCTGAATCGTTATACTTCAATCGTTGTACTCCTTGGTACATTGTGCCATCTGCTCAACAAAATCATCCACCTATTCATGTTGTGCATGTTCATCTGTGAATGTGGTTAAGTATGGTCTAGGGGTAGCCCTAATACCTATCTACCCACATGGTGTGCCCCCTCCATTCGTTCCCTCAGACTAATGATAGGGAATGTATTCTGGATTATCCCTGTTTCCACCGTGTGATCCACCAGTCTCCCTATTTTCATACGTCTCTGGACCTTTCCCTTTGTGAGTCATCTGTAACAACAGTTGGGCTATCCTAGACTGGTTCTCATCCACCGACCTCAAGTTCTCATCTACCTTCCTCAAGGTATCAGTGATTTTAGTTTGTCCCTTACGGTTTTCCTCATAGTTCTCCTATAAGTGGTGAACCAGTTTACTTTCTGTCTGGTTTATGGATTTTTTGAACTCGTGTGCTAAAAAAGCCAAGCCTTGTGGCTCATGGTCATCACCTGAACCCTCTATTTAGGCTTCTGTCTCACTGGTCTACTTCTTCCTTCGACCCATATAGACACCACTGTACCTCTGCATGCGCTAATCCTCACACGATGGGAGGATCAGTGCTTTGATACCACTGTAATGTTCCCAAGCCAATTATTTCACTTGGGAAAACTAGTTAACTGCTAAACTAACTATTTGACTATTTGTGTTTGCAGGATGGCCATTGATATTTTGGCCTTAGGGTTTATATTTATTTTTTCAACACAATTTATCAAGATTCATTCAACACAATGCAAGATTTCATCAACATACAAGATATGGTACCACAAAACACAGATTTGGCCTCTTTATTAGGAAATAGGAAGAACTTGATACAATATACAAGTAGATATGGAATAACATTAGATGGCTCCAACAATATAATATATGAGCTGCTACAAAATGCTCCCAGAAAACACAAGATAAGCCTCCCAAAGGTTGAATACAAGATGAGAGATCCAATACCAAAGCTAGGGTTTGCACAACCCTCTAACTGTTGGTAGGTCTTGCTGAAGAATATGAAGACCAAGGGTTTGGCCCTCCTAAAGAAGACCTCCAAATGCTGCCAAACTCCACCAAGAGATAGATCAGGGCAAGTGGAACCCCTTCCTGAAGTATGAAGCCCAAATACCAAGTCTTCATCCTCCAATTGCTATAACCCTAAACAGGTACGGTCCTCTTGAAACCCTAAATATGACCAATGATTTGGCTTGGGTGAATGAGGCCTCCAAACCACTTGAAACTCTCTAGGATGATAGATCAGGTAGCCACAAAACCCTAGGAGACATTTCAAGATCAGATCTGAGGTAGAGCCTCCTATATCTAAGAATCACTGAATCACCAAGACGTCCTCCTTCCTTCAAAGATGTCCCAACCTGTATATAATCATATGGTCATACTAAATCCTCAAGAAAGCCTCCAAACTAATGAGAAAGGCCCTGCAAGCAAAACCCTAATGTTGGAATCTCCCAAATCTCTCTCAATAAGCTGGATCGAACTGTTCCTCAATCAATGGTGTGCCCCTGCTGGAAAACCCTAACTGGTACAACCCTGTTTTTCTCCTGAATAGATGATGAGTGTAGAATGGTGTGGGTGGAGTGTTTCATCGCCGAGACAAAGATTGGAACAAGGTGAGTGGAATCTTTCACCATTGAGTTGTTCTCTAAGGTTTTTAATTTCAAAACCCTCAAAACTGTGTGCTAAAGATCTCAACAAGAGTATACCAAATATTCAAGATGATATGAGAGGTGCGCACTAGCCTTTCGTTTATACCTCCATTCTGTTTTCCTGTTGAGTTAGTTTAACCCCTAGGTTCAACTCCTAGCTCAACCTCCAGCGTTCTAATTCTTCATTGATTTACTTTTTTCCCCTTTTCCCTTTTTCCTAAGTCAACTTCAAAATATAACATTAATTTCGTTGACTTTTCCCCATGCTGTGTGAGACTATGGTCTAGTGGGGATGCCTAGACCACTAAGTCTTCCTAGACCTCTTCATCAAGAGGTGGGGGACATTACAATCTCCCCTACTAGAAATTTCTTGTCCTCAAGAAATTCCAAACATGTCTCCCGTACCACCTATTCATTCTCCCATGTGGAATCCTCAATAGGTAAATCCTTCCATTTGATCAGGTACTCTTTGATGCTTCTCTTCCAGAGATTCTTCTCCCGAATCTCCAGTATATTTTCCGAAATCAGAACCACTTGCCCCTCTTTGTCTAGAGGTGGCATCACCTCAAGGGGTGTGATGTGTTCGCCAATGGTCCTCTTCAGGTAGGACACATGGAAGACATTATGTATCTTGCTACCTTGTGGGAGCTCCAACTCAAAAGATACGATCCCTACCTTCCTGGTGATCCTGTAGGAACTAAGGAAATGTGGTTGCAACTTCTCTTCTCCGCTTCTTTTTATAGAAGCCTGCCTGTATGGTTGGAGCCTTTGGTAAACTATGTCGCAAACCTCAAACGTATGCTCAACCCTGTGTTTATTTGCTTGGACCTTCTGCTAGTTCTGTGCCCTCTCTAAATTATCCTTCAGCTCCCTGAGGATGTCCTGACTCTGTTGTACCCAATCTTGTACCATCGGGGCCTTGCTATCACTAAAAGCAATATCTAAGAAAGAAAGTGGATCATAACTGTACAATTCTCTAAATGGGGTCATGCCTATGGACATGTGATGGGTGGTGTCGTTGCAGTATTCACTCAAATGTATCCATTTGACCCATGCCTTCTGTTGCCCAGCCACATAATTCCTGAGATAGCCTTCCACCCATTTGTTGATTATTTCAGTCTTCCCGTCCATCTGAGGATGATAGCTAGTACTAGGAGTCAAGGATGTACCAACTAGACTAAATAACTCCTACCAGAATGTACTCATGAATCGACTATCCCTATCACTAACAATGGTTTTGGGTAAACCGTGAAGTCTGAAGATCTCCCTGAAGAATAATTCAGCCACCTGTGCTACATTGAAATTTGTAGAATGGAGAAAAAGTGTGCAAACTTCATCAACCTATCCACCATCATGAAAATAAAATCCTTCCCTTGTGTCTTGGGAAAACCTGTGATGAAATCCATGGGTATTTGTTCCCACTTGTGCTCTTGGATGGGTAGGGTTTGCAACAATCGTGCCAAGTGAGTGTGATCATCCTTATTCTCCTGGAAAGTAGTACACTCCTTGACGTGAATAATCACATCCTCCTTGAGGCCCTTACATGAAAACCTCTCTCTCACCTTCCTATATGTCTTGACAATCCCTTGGTGCCCTGCCATCGGTGAGTCATGACATGCCTGCAACACTTTGGCCTTGAAGGTCGATTCAGGAACCAAAAATATTTGGCCCTTATAATAGATGATGCCATTAATGACCCTAAAGTTATCGTCCTATATTTTCCCATCCATTACCTGAAAACCAAACTGATTTTCTGAGTATTCCATCACCAAGTGGTCCTTCCAATCGACTGACACATATGTTATGGCATAAATTGATGGCCTTATGGACAATGCATATGCCACCACATTGTTCTTCCCTTTGACGAATTCAATGTCAAAGTCATAGGCCTGTATTCTTCTTACCCATTTTTATTGCCTATCATTTAAGTCCTTCTTCTCCAAGAATTACTTAAGACTGTTATGATTTGATGTGCTCAAACCCCCTATCTGGTCGCACCCTTGGTGGAATAGGTCCAAACACTTTGCTGTGTTTGTCAATGATTTCCTGAATTTATGGTGTGTAGTGAATCTTTCCCTGCTTGTCCACATGTGCCAAAATTATGCACTTAGCTGCATTCACTATCTCTTCTCTCCTGAAGATGGCCTCCATCCTCTTGGTCGTAACTACCTTGTCTAAGTTACCTGTCATGCCTTGGATAACTACCTTTCGTCCACCCTACTTTGTGAAAGACATCTCCATGGTCTTGTAGTTGGTGGTGATAGGCCCCAATGTACTGAGCCACTGAACTCCAAGGATTATGTTTGTGTCCAGAAGGTCCATCACATAGACATCCTGTACCAATTCATGTCTTCCCAATGTAAGCTTCATGCCTGGAATGTACTTGTTACAAGGCATCGTTCTCCCACCTGCTATCTCCACCTTGAACCCTTCAAATTCAACCATGGGTATATTCCTCCTCTATAAAAATGTTGAGTCAATGAAGTTATGAGAATCTCACCCATCAGTCAATACTAACACCTTTTTCCCATGCAAGACTCCTCTCATCCTGAAAGTGTTGTATTTGGGCACCCTAGTAATGGATGCCAACGTTTTGTTTTCCTCAGCCATACTTTCATGACCTATGGCCTCCTCACCTATAATCTCTGTGGTGTTTGCTTCCATGTTCTAGATGTGGCCAAAATCCTCCTCCTCCTCATTGTATGAAGTCACCTCTATGTAGTGTAGTTGACCACAACCCATGCATTTGTGTGATGGGTTCCATGGCTCTTTGCAAGTGTAGCAAAGTTTCTTCCTCCTCAATTCTCTTCTGGTGTTCTCATCCAACCTGCTTCTTCCCCTGTCAAACACCATTGGGTCACGTCCTCCTGGGTTCATTGGAGGTCTCTGATCTCTTCCTCCTGTGTTAAGAGGTGGTATAGGCACAAATTTTGGATTTCCAGTTGGTCCTAGGTCTCTCATCCTCTAAATAGCGTCCTGTAGGTTGGTAGGCTTAAAATCCTTTACCCAACCCTTCAAGGGTTCCATCAGCCCCTTAGTGAAGAGCATCATGAGTCTAGTATGTGATACATACTGCACCATGAATACCAACCTCTGGAATTCCTCAATGTACCCCTCTGGTGCTCCTATCTGTCTGAGCTGTGTGAGCTCCCATAAATGTAACTTAGGATCCCCCTGGTCAAACCTGTCAATGAGTCTTTGAGTGAACTCTGTGTATGCCACTATCTGATTGTGGCCTAGTGTAGTGAATCCATGATACCACCAGTCATGAGATTTTCCATCCAAGTACATGGTGGAAAACTTGATGGCTTCCATCTCCCTCATGGGGTTAAGTTGCAGATAAATGTCCAACTTCTATACCCATGCCTGTGATGTCATCTTGGTCATACCATCAAAGTAGGGAATCTCCATCTTCCCAGCTCTGCGGTCAAATTCATAGTTTCTTCTATGGTTCTACCTGGGCTTGTTTATGATTTTGAGTTGACAATATTGATCTAGGGACATCTGCCTCTGAATCATTGTACTCCTTGGTAAATTGTGCCATCTGCTCAACAAAATCATCCACTTGTTCATGCTATGCATGTTCATCTGTGAACGTGGGAAATTATGGTCTAGGGGTAGCCTTGCTACCTATTTGCCCACATGGTGTTCCCCCTCCATTGCTTCCCTCATACTGATTATAGGGAATGTATTTTGGATTATACCTGTTTCCATAGTGTGATCCACCATTCTCCCTGTTTTCATATGTCTTTGGACCTTTCCCTTTGTGAGTCATCTTTAACAATAGATGGGCTATCCTAGACTCATTCTCATCCATCTTCCTCAGGTTCTCATCTACCTTCCTCAAGGTCTCGGTGATTTTGGTTTGTCCCTTATGGTTTGCCTCATAGTTCTCCTATAAGTGGTGAACCAGTTTACTTTCTGTCTGGTTTATTACTTTCTGTTTGGTTTATGGATTTTTGGAACTTGTGTGCTAAGAAAGCCAAGCTTTGTGGCTCATGGTCATCACCTGGACCCTCCATTTCAGCTTCTGTCTCACTGGTCTTCTTCTTCCTTTGGCCCATATAGATACCACTGTACCTCTGCATGCACTAATCCTCACAGGATGGGAGGATTAGTGGTCTGATACCACTGTAATGTTCCCAAGCCAATTGTTTTTCTTGGGGACAGTAGCTAATCATTGAACTAAATGTTTGACTATTTGTGTTTGCAAGATGGCCACTACTATTTTGGCCTTAGGGTTTATATTTAGTTGTTCAACACAATTTATCAAGATTAATTCAACACAATGCAAGATTTCATCAACATACAAGATATGGAACCACAAAACACAGATCTGAACTCTTTATTAGGAAATAGCAAGAACTTGATACAATATATGAGCAAATATTTAATAACATCAGATGGCTCCAACAATAGAATATATGAGCTGCACAAAATGTTCTCGGAAAACACAAGATAAGCCTCCCAAAGGCTGAATACAAGATGAGAGATCCAATACCAAATCTAGGGTTTGCACAACCCTCTAACTGCTGGTACGTCCTACTGAAGAATATGAATACCAAGGGTTCAACCCTTCTAAAGAAGACCTCCAAATGCTTCCAAACTCCACCAAGAGATAGATCAGAGCAAGGGGAACCCCCTCTTGAAGTATGAAGCCCAAATACCAAGTCTTCCTCCTCCAGCTGTTGTAACCCTAAACATGTACGACCCTCCTGAAACCCTAAATATGACCAACAATTCAGCTCGGACGAATGAGGCCTCCAAACCACTTGAAACTCTCTAGGATGATATATCGAGTAGCCACAAACCCCTAGGAGATGTTTCAATATCAGATCTGAGGTAGAGCCTCCTAGATATGAGAATCACTGAATCACCAAGACGTCCTCCTTATTTCAAAGTCATCCCAACCTGTAGATAATAATACGGCCGTAGTAACTCCTCAAGAAATCCTCCAAAATGATGAGAAAGGTCCTGCAAGAAAAACCCTAATGCTGGAATCTCCCAAAGCTCTCTCAATAAGCTAGATCGAAATGTTCTCGATCAATGGTGTGCCCCTACTGGAAAACCCTAACTGGTATGACCCTATTGTTCTCCTGAATAGATGATGAGTGTAGAATGGTGTGGGTGGAGTGTTTCATCCTCGAGACCAATCTTGGGACAAGGTGAGTGGAATCTTTCACGATTGAGTTGTTCTCTAGGTTTTGTAATCTCAAAACCCTCAAAACTGTGTGCGAAAGAGCTCAACAAGCGAATACCAAATATCCAATATGATATGAGAGGTGCGCCATAACCTTTATTTTATACCTCCATTATGTTTTCCTGTTGAGTTAGTTTAACCCCTAGGTTCAACTCCTAACTCAACCTCTAGCATTCTTATTCTTCATTGAGTTACTTTTTCCCCTTTTTCCCTTTTTCCTAAGTCAACTTCAAAATATAACATTAGTTTTGTTGACTTTTCCCCATGCTGTGTGAGACTATGGTCTAGTGGGGATGCCTAGACCACTAATTCTTCCCAGACTTCTTCATCAAGAGGTGGGAGAAATTACATTATTCTTCTTTTGATCTTGGTTATTGCAGCAGTTGTGTATGGTATTGCTACATTTGTTTATGGTTCAAGACATAAAGTAGATGCTAAATGAAATAAACCTCATGCTTGAGCCTAGCATAGTAAAAATTTAACATGGGATCAGAGCATATCTCTTGAAGAAGCCATTGCACAAGATTCTAGCAACCATCCTCTCTCTTCTGCAAAACCGTACGACCCTCCTAGGGTTTCCAGAAATCCATACGACCCTCTCCTTTTTGGGTGCTCCAACACTTAATACTAAAATGTTGGGGCTAAAAATTACATAGGGTTGTACGACCTCCCTCAATGCACCTCCAACGACTCTTAGAGTACAATTTTGATAATTTTGGAGGTGCATTGAGGGAGGCCATACACCCCTATGTTTATTAATGTTTATTGTAATAGGAGGTGTGTTGAGGGAGGATTGATTTTTTATGACGTGTGGTCTCCTACCTTGTGGACTCAATTGAGTCAGGCTTGAGATGGTACTCCAAATGATTCTCCTATGGACTCAGTTGACATAGAGATCTATTGAGTAAGACGTCCTTGTGGCTAAGAATAGGTGGATGTGTCCCTAGTGGCTAAGCACTAGTGGATGTGTGGATCCCTTGATATATTGTCTAAGAGTAATATTTACCTATAACCCTAATTGTGATGTAAAAGGTACAGGTCGGCCCCACCATATGTGGAATATAATTAATGTTATTGTAATAATTAATTATTCTCTGAGTTATTGAGGTCGGCCCTGTTGTGCCAATAGACACCACTTTTGGTCTGTCCAGTCTAGTATACATAAAGGTGATTTCCCCATTGAGGAAACACACAAGTCACTTGTCATTTGGAAATTTTAGCAAGTACACTTCTAGGGCTGAAGTACACACCTCTCTTGGGTGCAAGCTTCAAGGTTGTAGAGAACCCTCTTGTGTGAATTAGGGTTTCATTGTTGGAGGATATCTTGAGAATATAGCAAAGGATTGTTGGGTTTTTCTCCCTTGTTGAGAAGGGTTTTCCCAAGATATTTCTTTTGTTCTTGTGCATGGTTATTCTTCTTTTGATCTTGGTTATTGCAACACTTGTGTATGATATTGCTGCATTTGTTTATGGTTCAAGTACAACTTGAATGAAATAAACCTCATGCTTGAGCCTATCATAGTGAAAATTCAACTTGGTATCAGAGCATAGGTCTTGAAGAATCCATTGCACAAGCTTCTAGCAGTCGTCCTCTCTATTCTGCAGAATCGTACGACCCTCCTAGGGTTTCCAGAAATCCATACGACCCTCTCCTTTTTGGGTGTTCTAACACTTAATACTGAAATCTTGGGGACAAATATTAGATAGGGGTGTATGGCCTCCCTCAACGCACCTCCAATGAATCTTAGAGTACAATTATGAGAATTTTGGATTTTTTGGCCCTAAGGTTTCACAATGTTCTACAAAAAATTTAGATTTAGGGTTTCTGCAACTCATTGAAGGATATTTTTCAGCTCAACAGTGTTCTTCTAACTTTAAAGGCTTATTGTTGGCATTCATAAGCCCAAGTAAACCTAATATTTCTATCCTAGCCTAGCCGTTAGGTTTTCTAGCCCAGTTGGTAAGGGTTTGTGAAGAATCTGAAAATATTATGAACAAAACTATGATGGAAGATAAGCTTGATGGATCAAGAAAATATAGTTCCTGGGAGCCAAGACTTCAGAGATATGAAGAAATCAAAGAAGAAGCCTTATTATTCATTTCAACACTCTTAGGTATAGTTCCTACTGATAATGATACTTGGTTAATTGAGAGTGGTGCCTCCAGGAACATGACCGGATTTAGAGATCACCTGAAATATCTTGTTGAGAAAGAGACCAATCTACATGTTGTACTTGGAGACAATGCCAAATATAACGTGAAAGGGGTTGGAACTTCTACTTTCCAACTATATTCTGACATACCTCTCCAGTTAAGTGAGGTACTATATGTACCTGGGATGAAGAGGAACCTTGTGTCCATTTCTTCCTTAGAAGACAAAGGCTACAAGGTTACCTTCTCTGAAGGAAAAGTTCTTGCATGGCACAAGGACTCACATATAAACTCTGCCAAAGTAATTGGTGTTCGAGAAAATGGCTTATACAGGTTGACTATCCGACCAGTCCAGGCCCTGTTACATGATACTATCAACTTGAGTGAGCTATGACTTAGGAGGTTTTCTCACATTCATTATAGAGCCCTTCTATCTCTAGGGAAAATGGTAATATGCCTTCTAGAGATAGAGATTCAGCATAAAGGTGTCTGTAGAGGTTGTGCCCTTGGAAAAAACGTCAAAAAGTCCTGTTGGCAGCTAATTCAATTTTTTTAATTACCCTAAAAAGCTGCCTACACCTATGTCTCTTGAACTTCAAATTTTTGTCGCATTTTGCAAAAAGACGATATTTTCATTTTCAAGCGACATTTGCAAATTGATTTAGTTTTCACGACTGAAAGTGTGAAAACTCCTTCGTCGTTATTTGGACTGTCATGACTTTCTCATTGATATTCTGAAAAGCACTTACTTTGGTTTACTATTAAGTGGCTGGAATGACTTTCAAACTATGTCCATTCACCTACTTTTACTTTGATTGCGTAATTTGATTGATAAGACTTTGAGCATATTGAGTTATGGGTTATATTCGATTTCATAAGGGTCATGGTTGATCTAGTTTTATGTGATATGATCCTTATTTTCATAAAATTTCAACTTATAGATTTTATAAAATCCCTTGTTGCAATGTTTTATAAACTTGGATTATGTTACAAGCGCATGGACCAAAGGTGAGTTTAATGTCATGGCAATGTTTTACACTTGGCGCGTTGGTGAAACTTTTGGATTTCATGTTGGTTTGAACTATACACTTGGTGCATCAATATAACATATGGTTTTGGTTTTACATTTGATCAGTGGCACGTTGATATGGTTATTCACCGATTCGGGTTGGCCGATTCATATGGTTTAAACGATATTATGGTGGATGGAACAACATTGTACTGTGCCATTATTATCCTGCATGGCGGTGAACTAACCCACCACCTTCGCACGTGCATATTGATTTGCCTCCTCGTTTAGCACTTGTAGTTGTTAGCCCTATCGATTATGCTCCTGCGTGTTTGATCCAAACCCTACCATAATGGCTGAGCCTAATGGAAACCAGACACTATTAATGTTTGATGGTGCTTACAACGACTTGGAAGAATTCGGATGGCTCCCGTTCATCCGAGGGTTTGATGGATTTAACCCTGGTGTGGCTCGACAATTTGCGTTAACTTTCGATGGCTGCCGAGCCAAAGTTGGGGATGTGCAGCTGGAGATTGATGAACAATTTCTTAGTTTGGCTACCAGTCTACCTGCTACTGGACATAAGTGGTCGAAAAATTGCAAGCTGGAAGATGTCCCGTGGACGTTTCTCTTCCAATCACGAAAAGTTGATTCTTGTGACAAGGGTTTGCCCGCAAACATGATGAAGCAACGCTGACATGACTTGCTATTGGTAATTAAGCAATTCATCACCTGCGAGGGAAGGTATGGTTTCGTTTTCATGTATCACCTTCGGCTACTTATGGTGTTCATGGGTTTTGAACTTAACATGCCTCACTACCTGCATAGGAGTCTGTTTAAGATGTCCAAAAGGTATAAACGCAACCAAGCCGATACCAGCCTCTTCCATTTTGGGTTAATTAAAATTCTTATGGTTTATGAGTTAGGGTTATGTCGTGACTGTTGGAGTGATTTTCTCAGTCGTAATGGATTTGAGGACTCAAGCCCACCACAGGTTGACAAACCTGTGGTGAGCGAAAGCAAACCTATCCCCCCTGTGCCTTACAACATTTTGCTACCCAAACCTCTACCCGAATCACCTATGAACTTGCCCATGTATGTGACCAAATAGGTCGAAATTGCTAAACCCGTAACCAAAAAGCCTAAAATTAAAGCTGGTGCAAATTCTAAAGGCAAGAAAAATGCCCGGTTAATCTCTCGCATGGCAAGAAATAAACCCAAAATTCCTGTTAATCCTGAGCCTATCATGGTCAGCGAAGATTCCGACTCGGAGATTGAACGTTTCCTTGCAAATGAGTATCCCTACTCAGAAGGACTGGGTGACAAACCCTCATACGACTTTGTAAAAAACATACCACCTTGTTTGCAGAATGATCCCAATTTCCCCTCCATTGAAATGCCTCATGGAACCCTCGGTGACTCGATGAAACTCTCTCCTGCTCAACCAACTGTTCCACCATGCGATTAGTGTGGCTTATGGTTGGAAAGGTACTACCTAGATGTGCCGATATTGCAATCCAGAATCCATGCTCTGGAGGATCAAGTGGCAAAACTCACCAGTCAAAATGCGAACCTGCAACCCAATGACAAGAAACAACGAACAACAGGTTCAATTCTGTTTAAAAACGTTGAGTCAGCTACAACAATCGTCAATTCGAAATTGGCATAGCCTCAACAACCTCGCTGGTATGACTTTCACCCATATGTATGACATATTCATAAATTCTGTGTACATCGTTGATCTACTCTGTCACACAAGCATGCACTATTGTATATAATTTTGTTTTGGTAAATCGGATTTTTCTATCGTTAAAGTTTTAATTGGATTTGGTTTGGATTCGATTGATCACGATATGGTTTTTGATTGTTTGATTTGATTTCAATTGAATGCTCTGTTGCTAATTAAAGTCACTATTGCATCTATTATAGACAAGCTGTTGTGCATTTCAAATTTTGAAACACGATCTATGTTGAGATCCGAATTGGTTATGATACACGTGATATATTTTATTTAAATATGACTTTGATCAGCCTGGAAACGGTTGGGATTATGTTTGAAAAAAGGTTTTGTGTTATCTTTACCCAAATCCTGAATTGATTCAAATCGTAACAGTCATGCAAGTCCCAGCCAGTCAATTCGTTGTGGCCCGTCGACCCTGTTTTCTTTTGAATTGGAATGACAATGGATATGCAGTTACGAATGGATTTGTAAAACAGAATTAATCATGCCCAGGATAACTCAAACCTGATTTTATTGGATTGCTGCCCAGCTTATGGTTATCAATGCTGTTGGATCTTGACTATGTAGTGCCCAACAATCAAAATCTATGTTGATTTTTTGTCAATACTGTTACGCATGTTTTCAATATATCGTAACAGCCTTCCATATTGGAATTTGATTACAACAGAATGAATCTTATGCATAATCTCTACAGCCTGCCTATCTTTACTATTGATTGAAACGACATGAACTTTATGTATATTGTTACAGCTGTAACAAATCTATTTGGTGTTCAATGGTATCGATTATAATTAGGTTGTGGCATATCATGATTACGATTCTGTTTGATTATGGTTGTATTGATTACAATTATATCGTATCATTATACGATATGATTCATTGCTTAAATTTCATTTGATATAAAACAGGCCTATTGAGATTCGACCATGTTTTATGGAAACCGAAAACAGAGCATTCTTTACTCTGATTCGATTGCATTCATTTTGATATTGTTTAGTTTGAATAATAATTTCACTTGAATCATTGGTATTTCGTTTTTTGATGATTATTAAAAGATGATTGGATTTGATTTCATTTGATTGCTATCTGATTCCATATGCTATTTTAGACTAGCTACAGAATCAGATGATTCTGTAGCTAAGTCTGTAGAATCAATTTTTTATTGTTTTACTATTGAAATGTCTTTCTAATTTGATGCTTGTGTTCTATTGCAGGTAAATCCGAATTTGCAATTGAGCTGTTGAGCAGTTAGGGGATGTTTCCAAGATTTCACTTGCATTTCATTTCCTAGTTTAGATGATTTTGAGGATATTTCCAGATTATGTAAAACAATTTGCTATTATTCACAAGGATGTTTTACCTTGTGAATAAACCTATATATACTTATGATTTTTGTAATAATGTTCATCCTCATTCGTGGGAGAACAAGGATATGGAATTCTGATACAAACTGGAGCAGGATTGATGTTTTGTCATAGCTTTAGCTTCTCAATATATCAACATTTTGTTTCAAGTTTTGTATATCACTCTGCTTATGGTTTATGACTACTTTAGCTATCTAAATCAAATGCAAATGATATAATTTTATTACTGTTATCCATATCTTGTTTCTTTCTAATAGATAAAAGACATAGCAATTGTTAACTCAGTTTGTGAATGACAGTTTTATCTTCTTCATAAATTGAATTGTTATATATAAGTCCTTGCATAACAGGTTTCCCTTATTGCAGGAATTTATAATCATAAGATTGTTATGATTTTCTTTTATGTCTTGTTTGTCCTGTAAAACACTTCAAGAAGCAGCACAACTTATCGTTTTCGAGAAGCTTATGGACTAACCGGTGCAAATTTCTTCCTCCGACCAGCTTAGAAGTCATCACACATAGGGCATACTTGGAGCGTTTCCAGGTCAATTAGTTTGTTGTTTACTGCTTCATTAAGTAGTTTAATTTAGATATAATCTCAATTAGATTTATATTAGATTGTTTAATTTCAATAAATATATTAGATTGTTTAATTTCAGTAATGTTTATTTTTTTTTCATAAAATATAAAAAATCAAAAAGAGATCTTTGGCTGTCTCAGGGCAGAATATACATGAGTTTTGCAGGTTTTAATCAAATCTGTAGATTGTTTATAGTGTACATTTGTGAATAAGTAATATAGCAACTGATAATTATATAGTTGATTTGAGTTATTATGATAGTAATTAGTAGTTTGTAGATAGAATAGTTAGAATAGTTTATATTTAGTATATTAGTTCCTTTTCTTTGTTTTATTAGTTTCTAGTTTCCTTTATTTTAGTTAGTTTCTTGTATTTAGTTATAGTTTAGTTTGTTTTATTTACTTTAGTTAG
>ML797183.1:26263-43461 GCA_009831015.1 Picea engelmannii | reverse complement strand
TTCTCTCTTTGGTTTTCATAGAAGACCTTAGAGCGGCCAACGGAGCCGTTAAACTCGTCAGGGTGGTCCATTCCAAACGGCTTGGGTTATTTAGACAACCCCGGACCGGTTCCACTCTCCCAGTTGACGGACGGTCAATTTCGCCCGTCAACAGGTCCTTCTTGAGTAGTGAAAATAGATCCAAGGAAATATTGGACTTGATACATTTAGATGTGTGTGGTCCAATGACCATTGCCTCCCTAAATGGATATTTGTACTATGTACTCTTCATAGATGATCACTCTCGGAAAACTTGGACTTATTTCCTGAAGTCCAAGAATGGAGTCCTTGCAATATTTCAAGAATTCAAAGCTCAGGTTGAGAACCTGACCGGAAGAAAGATCAAGGTACTAAGATCAGATAATGGAGGAGAATACACCTCCAAGGATTTCAACAAATTCTATATTGAAGCAGGGATCAAGAGGGAGTACACAGTTCCTTACAACCCTCAACAAAATGGGGTTGCGAAGAGGAAGAATAGAACCATCATTGAGGAAACTAAAGCAATGATACATGATCAGACACTACCTATGATTCTGTAGGCAGAAGCATGCATGACAGTAGTATATGTTTAGAACAGGAGTCCTCACCATATTTTGAAGAACATAACTCCCGAAGATTCCTTCACCGGAGAGAAACCTGAGATTGGACACTTTAAGATATTTGGATGTCAAGTATACTTTCATGTACCCAAAGAGAAAAGGTCTAAGCTACACCCTTCAGGAAGAAAGGGTACATTTGTGGGATACATTGAATCTTCAAAGGCATATCAGATCTACATCCCTGGTCATAGACAGTTTGAGGTGAGCAGAGATGTTATCTTTGAAGAAGAGATAGCCTTTCAAATATCTAGAGAATCTCAGATGGAGATTGACAACGAGACAATACCTTTTCCCCCTTCAGTAGTTCATAGGGAGACAACCATTGTTCCAGCCAATCCAGTTCATCCAATTTCTCCAGTTGATGTCCCTAGAGACATTGCAGTACACCATAAAAGGCCTACCTGGGCTCAAAAAAATCTGCAGGAGTCAAAGGGCCCTGCAACTCCTCAAGGAACATTCTGAGAGAGAAAGAGACCAAAGAGATTTTTGAGCTATTTTTCAGCCATGAGCCACATCATTGATACTGATCCTTCTTGTCATGGAGAAGCATTGGGATAGTAGGTATGGAAAGATGCCATAGTAGAAGAGTATCAGTCCATCTTGAAGAATGATGTGTGGGATATTGTTCTGAGACCGGAAGGGAATTCTATACTAACTTCCAAGTGGATCTATAAAATCAAGCACACAGTTGATGGAATTTTTGAGAAATACAAAGCGATATTTGTAGCCAAAGGTTTTGGAGGGAATTGACTATGAGGAGACATTTTCTCAAGTAGCTCAATACACCTCCATCCATACTATCATTTCACTAGATGCATCCATGGGTTGGAAACTACATCAGATCGATGTAAAGACAACATTTCTCAATGGTGAGATTGAGGAAGAAGTTTACATCGAGCAGCTAGAAGGATTTTTGATACACAACGAGAAATCTCATGTGTGCAGGTTGAAGAAATCCATGTATGGACTAAAGAAGGCATCTCGTTCTTGGTATGAGAAGATGGATGGATTCTTGATGAGTTTGGGCTTCAACAAAAGTGTTGTTGATCCAAACCTATATTATCACATTGTTGGTGATGAGTGCCTGATCTTGGTTCTGTATGTGGATGACTTATTCCTCACATGTTCAGAAAGACTTATTGTTGAATGCAAGCAAGCATTGACTTTTGAATTTGAGATGAAGGACCTGGGTATGATGACCTACTTCTTGGGACTAGAAGTATGGCAGAGGACTGATGAGATTTTCCTAAGTCAAGGAAAATATACGATAGAGATATTGAAGAAGTTTGGTATGACACACTAGAAATCCATGCCTGCATCGATGGTGATGGATTTGAAGAAAATGAATGATTCTTCTACTTATTCAGGCGAGATTGATCCACATTTATACCAACATCTGATTGGATCATTGATGTATCTAGTTAACACCAGACCTGATATATGATATACAGTGAATGTACTTAGTCAGTTCATGAGTCAACCGATAAAGACTCACTGGATATCAGTGAATCATGTATTGAGATATCTACGAGGCACAGTTGGATATGGCCTAAGATATGCCTCTAGTGTAGACATGATTTTGCAGGGATATGTCGATGCAGATTGGGCAGGGAATGCAGTGGATTGGAAGATCACATCCGGTTGTTGTTTTTCCTTGGGGTCTACCATGGTTTCCTGGTGCAGTAGGAAACGAGCTCTATGGCCTTGAGTATCACAGAAGCAGAGTATATAGCATTAAGTGTGGTAGTCTGTGAAGCAGTGTGGGTTCACAAAATCCTGATAGATTTATTTGATCATGAGATGGAGCCTACCATTATTCATTGTGATAACTAGAGTTGTGTGAATCTCTCTGAGAATATTGTGTTTCACGATAAATCGAAACACATTGAGATAAAATATCATTATATCAAAGACATGGTGCAGAGGAAATAAGTACACGTGCAATACCTTCCTACACATGAGAAGATTGCAAATATATTCACCAAACTACTTGCCAAGACGAAGTTCGAGTACTTCTGTGAGAGACTTGGCCTATTGGAGAATTCCTCCCTAGCTAAGAGGGAGTGTTGATGATTGCATCTTCATGATACATCCTCCTGGACACATTCTCCCCTGAGACTAAGCTGAGTTGACATGTGAGAGATCCCATGTGTTGGGTGTGCCCATGTGCTGGGTTTGTCGTTCCTCTCTGGACTGAGATGAGACAATGTGTTCCCCTGTGTGGGTTGAGGATTCCCATGAGATGGGTGTGTCGTTCCTCTTTGGATTGAGATGAGACAATGTGTACCCCTGTGTGGGGTGAAGGTGGCCATGTGATGGTTGTGTGACCGAGTCTGGATTGAGTTGTTATGACATGTGGTCTCCTTCCTTGTGGACTCAATTGAGTCAGTCTTGAGATGGTACTCCATATGATTCTCTTGTGGACTCAGTTGAGATAGAGATATGTTGAGTAGGACATCCCTATGGCTAAGCACAGGTGGACGTGTCCCTAGTGGCTGAGCACTAGTGGATGTGTGGATCCCTTGCTATATTTTTTGAGAGTAATATTTACCTGTAACCCTAATTGTGATGTAAAGGGTACAGGTCATCCCCACCATATGTGAAAGATAATTGATGTTTATTGTAATAATTAATTATTCTCTTAGTTATTGAGGTCATCCTTGTTGTTCCAATAGACACCACTTTTGGTCTATCCAGTCTAGTATAAATAAAGGTGATTTCCCCATTGAGGAAACACACAAGTCACTTGTCATTTGGAATCTTCAGTAAGTACACTTATAGGGATGAAGTGCGCACCTCTCTTGGGAACAATTTTCAAGGTTGTAGAGCACCCTCTTGTCTACATTAGGGTTTCATGGTGGGAGGATCTTCTCTTTAGAATATAGCAAAGGATTGTTGGGTTTTTCTCCCTTGTTGAGAAGGGTTTTCCCAGGATATTTATTGTGTTCTTGTGCATGGTTATTCTTCTTGAGATATTGGTTATTACAACACTCGTGTATGGTATTTTTTTTATTTTTTATGGTTCAAGTACATGCTAAATGAAATAAAACTCATTATTGAGCGTAGCATAGTGAAAATTCAACATAGATGAGGACCAAATAGAGCAAGAGGCTTCCAAAGATGCAGTCATGGTAAACTCTACACTTGAAGAAACCATACCATAAGTTCAGAATGATATGGTAGAGTCTAAAAGACCTATAGATATACCTGAAGAAGCTGTGGCTACCAGGAAGAGACCAACTTGGCTTCATAACACCTTACATGAAGCTAAAGGGCATGAAACTCCCAAAGGATCCTTTAGAGAGAGACATAGACCACATAATTTTTACATCTATGTGGCACTAATGAGAAACATCATTGATTCAAAACCTTCCATGTTTGAAGAAGTTGTTGAGAAGACAGAATGGAAGGATGCCATGATGAAGGAGTATCATTTCATCATGAAGAATGATGTATCAGAGGTCGTTCTGAGACTAGAAGGGAAGTCAGTTGTGACTTCCAAATGGATCTACAAGATCAAGCATGCTGCGGACGACAGCATAGAGAAGTACAAGGAAAGGTTTTTGGCTAGAGGTTTCTCTCAGAAACAGGGATAAGACTATGATGAAACCTTTGCTCCTATAGCAAAATACTCTTCTAGTATATCAATCATTTTGATTTATTTTGCAATGGGTTGGATATTACACCAGATGGACGTCAAGACTGCTTTCTTGAATGGTGTAATAGAGGTAGAAGTGTACATGGAACAACCATAAGGCTTCGTGATCCATTAGAAGGAGTGCCATGTGTGCAGATTGAAGAAGGCCTTGTATGGGATAAAGCAAGCACCCAGGGCATGGCATGCCAGGATAGATGGAAATTTGATGAGCTTGGGATTTACTAAGAGTGAGGCAGATCCTAACCTTTACTATAAGGTTGAAGATGGATGCCCATTGATCTTGGTTCTATATGTAGATGATCTGTTTCTAATAATGGACGAGAAGCTCATTGATGGGTGTAAGAGGGAGCTCACTTCAGAGTTCGATATGAAGGATCTAGGTTGGATGCATTACTTCTTGCAATTAGAAGTGTGGCAGAGATCAAATGAGATTTTCCTTAGCCAAGGAAAATATATTGTTGAGATCCTAAAGAAATTTCTGATGATGGACTGCAAGTCCATGACCACACCTATGTCGATAAATATGAATATCTTAAGTGACAAATCTTTAGATTTGGTGGATCCCAAGATATACAGATAGTTGATTCTATCCTTGATGTACCTAGTTAACACCAGGCCAGACATATTCTTTGTAGTGAATACCTTGAGTCAACACATGGTTGAACCTAGACAGGTACATTGGATGGCAACAAAGCATATGTTGAGGTACCTTCGTGGTACCATTGGATATGGATTGAGATATGTCTCAAGTGGATATGTGAAGCTGCAGGGATATACAAATTATGACTGGGTAGGGAGTGCAGTGGATTGAAAGAGTACTTATGGATGTTGTTTTAGTTTGGGATCAGGTATGACCTCATGGTTGAGCAGGAAGTAGACATTAGTTTCACATACATCAGAAGCAGAGTATATCATAGCAATTGTGGAAAGCCGTGAAGCAGTGTGGCTCTGGAAGTTGCTAGCTGGGATATTTGATCTAGAATTGGAGCCAACTTTGATACATTATGACAATCAAAGTTGCGTGAAGCTTACTGAGAAACTTGTATTCCATGATAGGTATAAGCATATAGAGATCAAATATCATTACATTCGGGACATGGTGCAGAGAGGAATGTGGAGCTCTAGTACATATCCATGGACAAGCAAATAGAGGACATCCTCACCAAGCCCTTGTCAAGAGTGAAGTATGAGTACTTCGGGGACGATCTTGTAGTGTTGTCGAATGTCCACCCTCGTTGAGAGGGAGGTGTTTTATTTCTTCTCATGTCGGCTAACCCCTCTTGCGAAAGGGTTCCTTGGATCTGTCATGTCAGGTGACTGAAGGGGTAATGCATTGTCGGACCTGCTGAGAGAAGAAACATCATACAAATAGTCGTAAGACTATGGCGGAGGCTGTGTGACTCCAGACAGTAGTCGTGTGCTACTTCAGTATATGTGTTCCACTAGTGGAGGTTGTGTGACTCTAGACAGTAGTTGTGTGTTACTTTAGTGGATGTGTTCCACTGGTGGAGGTTGTGTGACTCCAGAAAGTCGCAGTGTGCTACTTCAATTGATGTGTTCCACTGGCGGAGGCTGTGTGGCTCCGAACAATAGATGTGTGCTACATCAATGGTTGAGGACCATTGGTGAAGAATGTGTGTCTATGTATAGTAGTTGTGTGCTAGTACAGTGGATGTAGTCCACTGGCAATGACTATGTGTCTCTAGATAATAGTTGTGTACTACTTGGCAGCAATTGTGGATGACATTGTAATAGTTGTGTACTACTAGCTGATTGTCATGAAGATTACTAGATCATTTGGATGTAGCTATGTGTGCTACATCTTGAGTGAGGTGCCATCCTTTCTCTTTTATACCTCCATCTTCTAATTCTCTGTTGAGTTACTTTATGATTTTTACTAAGGTTATTGTTTTAATCTCTCCTTGAGTCAATAACCTTTTTCCCTTTTCATCCAAGCCACTTTTATAAAATAACATTAAATCAATTAGTGAAATCTTTCGTGCCTCCTACCCATTTTTTCCCATTTGACTATAGTCTAGAGGAGTGAATAGACTACTAAGTCCTCCATGGTCCTTTCAAGGAGAGGGGAACATTACAAACAACCACGAAAAACAATCACACTGACCCGAGTCCCCCTAAGGGGAAATAAAAGTGCGCAATGGGTAGCCCACTCGTTTATTTCTTTAGTTACAATGATCTTTCTTTTGGGTAGGCTTGTGATCCTTTATAAGAGAGGATATACAATTTTTACAATGTTTGGAAAGGTTTATTGGTCAAAATGGTAATTCTGGGGGTCCTGGATACTCCAATTCTTCTAAAACTGGGTAGAGTCTCCCCTTGTTTATTCAACAACCTGCAAAAAAAAACAAGTACAAAGAGATCAAATGCACCCAAAGACACTTTAGAAGTGCCTTTGGATCATAAACTTTAAAGCCCAAACTTGCATAATTTTTTCTAAGTTTAAAAATGAATTTAATTAATTAATTGCAACAATAAAACTAGCCTAAGTGAGAGCTCTTTTAGTGACTTTTGTTTTTTGTCCCAAAACAACAAACAAATCACACTAAGTAGCTATATTTTGCAACAAAATAACCTTCCAAAATATTCACTTTTATGCCTTTAAATTTTAGATGAAAGTACATGCAATAAAAATGACTTCTACTTTTAGATCTAGCTTTAGATATGGAAATAAAACATACATCTAGATCTTAATGTAGAATACATGCATAAATAAAGAAACTAAATCTAAACTTTTCAATTTAAACTTAGATCTAACTAAAACATGCTAATGAAAGTAACCAAAAGAATATGAATTTTTTTATGAAGGAGAGATAGAATCGCTTGAGCTTGGATCTCCTTGGGTAATGGAGTCTTCTTTGTGAGGTGAAAAGGCAAATATGTCTTGAAATTTTTGAAGAGTTTATCGATGCAACAAGATCCACCAATCCTCCAAGGTATTGAGTGTTGAAATATTGTAAATGCAAAGAGTATTTTATTTATTATTGAGTCATTATTAATTAGATCAATCCCCTTTTCTAGATTGATCATGTTGGGCTTTGTAAATGACAAAATCCCCTTTTGTGGATTGGTCAAACTCTAATTATATCATGATAATTAACAAGTCATCCCCCATGCCTAATTAAAGTGGTTTTAGCCACTAAGTGAAGAGGTCAGCCCTGCCCAGTGAAGAGACACCTCCCTAGAGCATGCCAACCAATATAAATAAGAGAGTCTAGTGCCTCATTACCTCACTCACTTAGCTCACTCATCTAGTGCACCCTATCCCAATGAACTCATTGGAATCTTGAGTGCAGTTTTTCAATGGAAAAAACTCCTAAAAAGTGAAACCCTAGTTTTCACTGATACTAGAAAACCAAAAAACCAAGAAACTAGAACCAATACCAATCCAGATTTGTGCAAGCTCAATTTCAAGGGGTAAAATTTGGATTTTTAGAAAACTGATTATACCAGGATACTCGCCTCACCCAAGCACACCTCCTGGTAAGTTCAGATCTAAATTCTGAGCACTTTCAGTTTTTGGTCATTTTCCCAGCTGCAGGTCAAGATGTCTGCAAGCACCAAGCTTGTTGAAAATTTAGAAGGTGTGGATAACTTCCATTCCTAGAAGTATAGGATTTCACTCATTCTTGAAGAGAATAACCTAGCAATATTCATCAAAGAAAATGTACAAGAACCCAGATATGCTACAACTAAAGAAAAGTACTAGAAAGACATGGTTAGGGCCAAAAGAATCATTGCAGACTCTATCAAAGATCGCTTGATCCCTAAAGTGGCATCTAAGAATACCCCAAAATAAATGTTTTATTCCTTAACCATATTGTATGAAGGAAGAAACATTAATTAGAAGATACTTGAGAACTCAACTCAAGAATACAAAGATGCAGAAAGGAGAAACAATTCATGAATATTTCTCTAGAATATCTCAATTCATGGAACAAATAGAAGCAATTGGAGATACTTTAGATGAATATGAAATCATAATGAAAGCTCTTAATGGTCTCACAATACCTTGGGATGCATTCATCAAAACTATTTGTGCCAGAAAGGAGAAACTACAATTTGACAGTCTTTGGGAAGAATGTGTTCAAGAAGAAGAAAGAGTAGCTAACTGAGAAGCAGTACTATTAAGGGATGAAGATCAAGCCCTAGATTCTCATGCACATGATAGGTCAGAGAGACATTCTCTCTAGCCTTACAGAAAATAACTTTCCCCATAAAGTTACACTTGGAGATTGTTAACGCTCAGCTTGTAGCAAGGATAAAAGGCTAAAGATGAAGAGTCAAACTTGCGTAACTGAAACCAATTCCACCCAATGTCACCAAAATGGGATGGTTCTTTCTCTTTAGGCAGGTAAGGCCCATGGGAGACATCCCTAGTGACCTAGGGTTTTGATAAGGCAAAGGATTATAGGATAAAGGTAAGTTTCCCCCCTCACAAGTCACCACCGAGCAGATAGTCTGACTAAGCTGCCAATAATAAAGTATAACCAAAGAAATATATGCACCTGCCCAAGACAAAGCAACAAGAAAACGATATATGAAAGATTTCTCACTTGGTTAGTACTTCATATAAATCAATGAATATCTTATACACATATAAGCAATTTGATAATAAATATTGACGAAGTCAATTTTTATAAAATAGCAATGATAAATGTACCACTTCTTCAATAAATGTTAAAACGATAAGGCATTCAATGTAACAATTCAACACTTTATTCAATTTATGCCTTTAATCTACCATTCAATTTCTTATAAAGAAAATATTAGCTGCACCAATGATAATATAACTAGAGATGACGACAACAATAGGTTAGTTAGGTTAATATTTAGGGTTTGATTCAAGGTTCTGAAAATAGTTGTGATAAATTTCACTTCAAAACAAGAGGTATTTAGATCAATGCCTTAGGGTTAATGGAGTCAAAGGTGAAGGATGCAAGAGCTAACATATCAAAATATAGTACAACTAAGGGATAGAGGGAGAATCTTTGAGGTGTTGCTAAATAAAGGCCTCAAAATCAAAACCTTAGGGGAGAGAGGCTCACCTTGGTGTAGGGGAAATATGCCTTGGTGCTCTCTCCTCCTCCTTAACTCAATGGAAATTACGGCTAGCTGAAGATATATCATAAAACAAAGACAAGAGGGTTTGACAAGCAAAGTGTTGCTACAACAAGGCTCTATTACCAAACCCTAGAAAAATCGGCCCAAAGTGTAGAAGGACTAGGCTTTGGTGTGTCCCCTTCTTCTCGGCTTGTAAGTAGTAATGGCTAGCGAAATGAAGAGAGAAAGGAGTGTAGCTACGGCTAGGCTCTTCCCTTCTTCAAACAATGGCTGAAAAATCTCTCAATGGGGACATGAGACAAGGATCTACCATGTGTGCTTGTCACCTAGGGTTTACTTAATAACAATATATGCAAGAAACAACAATCCAACCATTCATTCAAGAAGTTTTTCAGAAATTTACTTACATATAACCAAGAAAAGCATAGCTAACCCTAGTTGTAACACCTTCCATCAAGAGAAATGCCAAAATATGCCAAGAAAACCTTCCTTCAACAATAATGCCTCACAATTTCAGCCAAACAACCCAATTCTAGCGCAAATTTCAGACCTCACTAATGAGTGAGTTAGCAATGATGAAAATATGAAGGTGAAAATACTTCATTTATACAATACCATGACCTAACTGTACATTTTAGGTCATGAAAAAGGCTGACAAGGCCACAATACTAAAAATCATTCCGTTTTACATTAAATGTTCAAAATTAAAATCTAATCAAGCTAAAGAGAGACGTCAAGCCCCTCTAAGGGAGACGTTATCCCCTTCTAGGGAAAATGGGGCATCCTGGAGCAAAATGTTAGCCCCCTTTGGGATTCTCCACACTGCCACACATGCCAAACTACCCTATCCATCTACCAAAACGTCCATGAAGAAAGGATGTCATCATGGACCTCATGGGTGACATCCTAGGCCTTCCAAGGCCAAGATTCCACTGAAAATGGCACAACCCCCCTAGGTCAAGCTTTGTTAGGGTGCCTCTGGTGGAACGTCCTCCTCTTCTCCTGTGAAAATCCCCTAATCAATCTTTGTCATGTATCTACCCCCTAACGGGGTCCCAACATCCATATGATGGGATCTTCATCCCCATGGAGGTCCAAACTGATCATCTCCCCATGTGTACTAGTCCAAATGGTACCTGTCCTTCGGGCATGGTCATGCACATCAACAGTTACGCCCTCCATGGGCTCATCAGTCACAGGGATCATAGAAATTTCAATCACATCTCATCATCAACATTATTAAACATGTTCATAAAATCTCAAAATCTCAAAGACATTACACAAGCCTGCAATACACATTTGCAGAAAATGACAGGTTGTCCTATTGGGCTAGTGTCCCATGGAATAGGAAAGTTTCTAGAAGAGACCTCATCCAGGCCATGCAAGTGGGTGATGTGGTCAAGGGATTTCCAAGCAAGTCGGGGCAGAGGATGCAAAGATATACCTATGGGTGACTTTGTAGAAAGCGATATGCACTTGTCCTGGATGCAAATCTTTCCAAGCCCATGCCTTTATTCCTTCTTTTTATTCTTTTATTTTTATATTGATTTTTTCTTCAAGAGGCTAATCAGGAGACACTGCCCTGGCGTGGTGACCAGTGGTGACAGCGTTACCCACAAGTACTTTCACATAAATGAGAAGGTTGGATCATGATGAGACCCCCTTTCCCTTGGCCATGCAACCAAGAGTCACTACCCTGCTGTGGTAACGAGCTAGTGGTAATGTTATACTGCTAGGCAGCCATGGACCTAATAGGTTGGCTTGCGATGAGACCCCCTATCCTTTGATCAGGTCTTGTTTAATTTTTTTTTTGGGCCCCTCTTGTTTCTTGCTGAGAATCATTTTATTGCTTTCTAGGGTATCCTTGGGCGAAGCATCTTGAGGTTTTATTCTTAGGATTTTATCTTTTACCATCTTTATTTTACCTTCTGGGCCTTTAGCCCCTTCTTCCCAAGAGATAAGGTGCAATCCTAAAGATAGGTCAACCCAGTGCCCGGACAAGTGGAATGGGATAGGTGAGTGAGAAGCAAGATGAAAAAGTGATGTTGTGAAGGGAGCAGACGATGGATTTTCAGAAATCCCCCCAGTGGAAAACCAAAACCTACAGACACAGGCTTACTAGAGCACTCTGTCAATCCCCCCAGACATGGTCAAGTGGGCAAGTGTAAAATCCAAGAATTTGTTAGAAACAAAAGGAATCAGATGCACATATTCAAGGGTTTTGATGATCAAAGTGACACATACCTTGATACCCTGACTAATTACCTCATGGAGCAAGAACCATCTCTGACACAAGACCAAACCAATGGTGATGGATGTTGTTGTTTCTAACAAGACAAAGGTGCTAGAAGAAAGAAAAGGTGGGCCCTCTAGGGAATTGCTAAAGTCAATCCTACTCTTGGTACTCTGTGTCTAGGACCTGTGGGCCTCGAGACATGGTCTCCTATTTATCCATAAAAGTGGGGGATAACATTTGGCTCCAACTTGGGGACATGTTCTCACCGTAGAGCACATGAGAACCTCAACATCTCTGGCATAACCTGTTTACCTGCTTGATCTCAATAGAAAACATTAGTAACACAATTGGGTGGTAATGCCACCCCAACATATTTAGATATAGGACTGAAATAAAGCAATCAGAAATGAGAATATACAGAAAAACACTTACTTGTACTTACCTGTTGGTTGGATGTTGGGTATAGTCAAATGACCAGTGTAACCAATCCAGAAATTTCCCACAATACCTGCCTTTGTTCTTCATCATAGACCAAAATAGTGATAAGTTAAGCACAATAATAACATGAGTTAGAAAATGTATCATATCAATGGAAACTGTAAGGTCTAGCTCATGGAGGCAAGTTGGAGGGAAAAAGTGATGCCAAGACACGCCCTCAAGAGAGTGCTCAATCCATATCAGAAATGGAGGGCAGAGTGAGTATGAATAATTTTATAAGAGCATCCTCTCCTCCCAACTCTATCTCGCTCAAATACTCCAAAAAATTTATGATGTGAGGAGTTTGGAGGCCCAAAAATATTGGAGAGTTTTTTAGCCATTTTGTATCAAAGTAATTTGGGTATCCTTGAAAACTTATGAAATCAATACTAGGATACATTTGTTCCCAGTGTGCCATGATCCCATAACTTGGAAATATCACAGATTTGATAGCAAACTGAGAAGTGTGCCATGATCCCATAACTTGGAAATATCACAGATTTGATAGTAAGGTGGAACCCTAGAAAATACTAGTGGAGTCGCCAGATAATTTGCCTAAAACTATCAAAGGATAAGGGAAAACACCCTAAGTGGAGTCGCCAGGTAAGCTTGTAAGAATACTCTTTGAGGAAATGCTTACCGAAAGTGTCATCTTGAGGAGAATTGACTAAGTGTTCCCCGACAACGGCGCCAAAATGTTATTGCTCAGTTTGTAGCAAGGATAAAAGGCTAAAGATGAAGAGTCAAACTGGCGTAACTGGAACCAATCCCACTCAATGTCACCACAATGGGATGGTTCTTTCTCTTTAGGGAGGTAATTCCTAGGGGAGACATCCCCGGTGACCTGGGGTTTTGAGAAGGAAAAATATTATAGGATAAAGGTAAGTTTCCCCCCTCACAAGTCACCACCAAGCATATAGTCCAGCTAAACAACCAATAATAAATTCTAACCAAAGAAAGATATTCACTTGCCTGAGACAAAGAAACAAGAAAACGATATATGCAAGCTTTCTCACTTGGTTAGTACTTCATATAAATCATTGACTATCTGATACACATATAACAAATTAACACTTTATTCAATTTATGCCTTTAATATACCATTCAATTGCTTATAAAGAAAACGTTAGCTACACCAATGATAATATAACTAGAGATGACGACAACAATAGGTTAGTTAGGTTAATAGTTAGGGTTTGATTCAAGGTTCAGAAAATAGTTGTGATCAAGTTCAGTTCAAAACAAGAGGTCTTTAGATCAGTGCCTTAGGGTTAATGGAGTCAAAGGTGAAGGATGCAGGAGATAAAGGACAAACATATAGTACGGCTAAGGGATAGAGGGAGAATCTTTGAGGTGTTGCTAATGCAAGGCCTCAAAATCAAAACCCTAGGGGAGAGAGGTTCGCCTTAGTGTAGGGGAACTAGGCCTCAGTGCTCTCTCCTCCCTTAACTCAATGGAAATTACGGCTAGTTGAAGATATATCATAAAACCAAGACAAGAGGGTTTGACAAGAAAAGTGTTGCTACAGCAAGGCTCTATTAGAAAACCCTAGAAAAATCGTCCCAAAGAGTAGAAGGACTAGGATTTTGTGTGTCTCCTTCTTCTCGACTTGTAAGTAGTAATGGCTAGCGAAATGAAGAGAGAAAGGAGTGTAGCAACGGCTAGGATCTTCCCTTATTCAAACAATGGATGGAAAATCTCTCAATGGGGACATGAGACAAGGACCTACCATGTGTGCTTGTCACCTATGGTTTATTCAAAATATTAATAACAAGATATACAAGAAACAAAAACACAACCATTCATTCAAGCAGTTTTGTAGAAATTTACTTACATATCAGCAACAAAATCATAGAAAACCCTAGTTGTAACACCTTCCATCAAGAGAAATGCCAAAATATGCCAAGAAAATCTTACTTCAACAATAGCGCCTCACAATTTCAGCCTAACAACCCAAGTCTAGTGCAAATTTCAGACCTCACTAATGAGTGAGTTAGCAATGATGAAAAAATGAAGGTGAAAATCCTTCATTTATACAATACGATGACCTAATTTTACATTTTGGGTCATGAAAAAGGTCGATAAGGCCACAATACGAAAAATCATACTGTTTTACATAAAATGTTCAAAAATAAAATCTAATGAAGCTAAAGAGAGACGTCAATCCCCTCTAAGGGAGACGTTATCCCCTTCTAGGGAAAATGGGGCATCTTGGAGCAAAATGTTAGCCCCCTTTGGGCTTCTCCAACATGCCACACCTGCCAAACTGCCCTGTCCATCTGCCAAAACGTCCATGAAGTAATGATGACATCATGGACCTCATGGGTGACATCCTAGACCTTCCAAGGACAACATTCCACTAAAAAGGGAACAACCCCTTTGGTCAAGCTCTGTCAAGGTGCCTCTGGTGGAACGTCCTCCTCTTCTTTGATGAAAATTCTCTGATCCATCTCTGTCATGTCTCTCCCCCCTGATAGGGTCTCAACATCCATCTGATGGGCTCTTTAGCCCCATGGAGGTTCAAACATATCATCTCCCCATGTGTACCGGTCCAAATGGTACCTGTCCATCGGGCATGGTCCTGTACATCAACAACTACGCCCTCCATGGTCTCATCAGTCACAGGGATCATAGCAATGAAAATCACATCTCATCATCAATATTATTAAATATGTGCATAAAATCCCTAATATATCATTCAAAATATCAAAGACATTACACAAGTCTTCAATACACATTTGGAGAAAATGACAGGTTGTCCTATTGGGCTAGTGTCCCCTGGAAAAAGAAAGTTTCTAGAAGAGACCTCATCCAGGCCATGCAATTGGGTGATGTGGTCAAGGGATGTCCAAGCAAGTGGGTGCAATGGGGGAAGAGGATGCAAATCTTTACCTATGGGTGCCTTTGTAGAAGGCGAGCTAGACCTGTCCTGGATGCAAATCTTTCCAAGCCCATGCCTTTATTATTTCTTTTTATTCTTTTATTTTTATATTGCTTTTTTATTCAAGAGGCTAATCAGGGGACACTTCCCTGGCGTGGTGACAGCTTTACCCACAAGTAATTTCATAGAAATGAGAAGGTTGGCTCATGATGAGACTCCCTTTCCCTTAGCCATGCAACCAAGAGTCACTACCCTGGCGTGGTAACCAACTCGTGGTAATGTCATACTGCTAGGCACCCATGGACCTAATAGGCTGGCTCGTGATGAGACCCCCTATCCTCTGATCAGGTCTTGTTTTATTATTTTTTTGGGCCCCTCTTGTTTCTTGCTGAGAATCTTTTTATTGCTTTCTCGGGGATCCCTAGGTGAATCATATCGAGGTTTTATTCTTAGGATTTTATCTTTTACCATCTTTCTTTTACCTTCTGGGCCTTTAGCCCCTTCTTCCCATGAGATAAGGTGCAATCCTGAAGATAGGTCAATTCAGTGCCCAGACAAGTTGTTAAGGTCCTAACCCGCACATAGGTAGATCAATGTATTTTGATATAATAAAGGTCAATATTAATAAGGCCTTTCAATAAAATAGAATAAGGCATATGTAAGAAGACCTAATAGAAGCTTCTGCTTCTAGAAGGATCTTCCTCTAGATGCTTCTCTTAATAGACATATTTAGTATAAATAAGGGTCGAGGGTATGAAAACCCTAGCTTGGAGATTATTGTAATAGAGCGCTGCTCGACTGGAGGTTGTCCCCTCGAAGAGGCCTGTGAACATTGCTTTCTGAATCAAAATGCTATTTCATTTGTTGTTCTCATATTATTTCTGTGTTATTGTGGAGATTATGCTGGTTATATTACTGTTATTCTGCCATTTCTAGCATTTTATTTCTGTTTTGCGTATTTATTATATCTGGTATCTTGCAAGTGGTATCAGAGCACTTTCCTTGGCAGAAATTGTGGGTATTTTTTTTCCAGGGTAGAGACATATTCCGACATCTTTAAGCAATAGAGATCTATCGTTACGCGCATAAACCCATGGTTGAGGGATTCATACACGCAGGAAATACAAGTGGTTCTTAAGCGCACATTTGTTGGCCACCCTTGTAACCCCTGTTGGTACCCCTTCGAGTGGTAGTGCATCAGACAACACCTATCTATGGATCAGCCTAGATTTCCTGAAGCCCTATTTAGATAAACCTATTGGCCACTGGACTACTATAGTGTCACCGAGAACAACACTCGGGAAGATACTCTCTAGTACCTGGGTAGTCGGGTAGTACGGCTAAGGGTACGGTCTATCCTCCTTAGTTAGTGCCCTAAGATATTGGGCCGAGTACTACTATTGGACTCCACAGGTATATTAGAGAGCTATAGCACAGGGAAAACCCTTGTCTGTAGAACCCTTGAATACCTAACCCTTGGGGAACATAAACATAAACAAATTAAACCGGCTAGATCTATTTCCACGCAACTCTGTTCGGGTTGCCAAGTAAATACACATTTCTTTTGGTTAAGAATTTGGGGATTTCAGCACTGCAACATTCTTCAGACTAAAGTATAACCCTGCAGCTGTAACAAAAAAAAAAAAGGTCTGGAATTTTTTTCACCATTATTTGAGACCTATTCCATTAGACTCATCTCTTCTCCCTTATCACATTCATCCATATCATTTTTCTGCAAAATTGTTTTGACCCCGCCGCTCCCTTTTCAGTTCACCCATCCTCATGGCCCATACCCATAGCCAATAACTAGAGTCTCGCTTCAACACCTTGCAATCTAGTTTTCTTGAGACCCAAAAAGAAGTGCAACAACTCAGTGGTACTATTGCCTCCCGTGATACATCCATCAATACCACCACAAATGCATCCATGCAGTCCACAATGGAGGAAGTCAAACAAGAACTGACCACTTAGCTTGAATCTGTCTTTGCATCACTCTACACCAAACTAAAGATCCCTACCGATGACCCTTTTCTTGACGCACATACACAGACTGAAGGTGAAACTTCTTCCCATTCCCATACCTTTTAGCCCCATCACTTTCAATGGGACATACGCCTTCCGCGGGTGGATGTAACCAAATTTGATGGCTCAGACCCCACTGGTTGGGTCACCCAAATGGAACATTATTTCTCTCTCTACAACATTACAGATGACTTGGCCAAA
>ML797182.1:200414-226249 GCA_009831015.1 Picea engelmannii | reverse complement strand
AAATGCATAGTAGTGGCATTTTGAGTTATAACATATTCCCTCTAATGTGTGAGGTCAGAAGAGCAACTGATGGCCGAAATATATTGCGACATATTTAATAAAATGGGAAGGCACTGGAGTCGAGTAAGCCCAAGCGACTATCCGCGAGCATGTCAACTACAATATAATAATAATCATCGAGGCATGCATACCCATGCTCGGGACAAACTAAGCATGGATGTCAAAGTACATTGCATATCCATGTCATATATAGTAATCATGGCTACATGACCAATGTGTATGCCAATATAAAGTGTAGCTACAAATAATACACAGTGGATCTACATCTCAAAATCATCGGAAGATATACAATGTGATATGAATCTTCAGGAGGCATTAATGCATGTGGCTGGAGATGATAACTTCATAACTCGATCAATAGCTTCAAGATCTTCAAAACTCAGGTAGGAGTATAAGACTCACTACTTTGAGGTCATCGACATGCCATCGTGGAAAGACTGGAGGATCGCGATCATTAGGCACGTAACTTCATTGATTCTGAATTTTAACTTGACAGAACTCATGGGATGGCCGACTCATGAAGGTCAAGAGACTTATCGTAGAATGGACGACTCAGGTTGCAAGACTTCCCCTTGGACAAGAGCAAAAAACATGAAAAGACTTAGGCAACATGTTATTGACATACATTTGTGCTAAGAACCAAATATCAAAATAGCATTGAAACCTCAGAATAAGTACTCAACACCTTGACAAAGAGATAAATTCAGATAATAAGCCTCTTCGAGGGGGAAACCTCCTTATACATCATATGAATTCATAATTATAAGATGATTTCAAATGAAAAGCTCTCATTGATATATATAGAAGACTAGGAGGTACAATTACAACTAATGGACCCAAGCCGAGATAAATAAAATAACAATACTAATGTAATATGCCCCAATTAAGGGGTAATGTGCCACGAATTAGGGCTTAACATGCCCCTCCCCTTCAGATAATTTTTGTCCTCAACACTTGAGTAGTTATGGATGCTTATGTATAAAAGACTCATCTTCCCACGTGGAATCTTCAGCAGGTAGTTTCTTCCACTTAAAGAGATACTCTGAAATTGATCTATTCCTCAGCTGGTGAATTCTTGTATCAGTGATAGCTTCAAGCTCTAGTATGATTTTCCCTTCCTCATCAAGTTATGGCAATATAGTTTGAACTGGGATCTTGTCACCTATAAAGAACTATAACCTTCTTTAAGCATGAAACATGGAAAATAGGGTGTACTCGTGAAGATGCAGGCAAATCCAATTTGTATGCCATAGTACCCGTCTATTGCAACACCTTATAAGGGACATAGTACTTCAGTGATAATTTATTATCCTTCTTAGATTGCTTGAGGGACATCTGTTTGTATGGTTTCAGTCTTAAAAATACCCAATCCCCTACTTCAAAAATTCTTTCACTACGATGTTGATATGCTTGTTGTTTCATGCGATTTTGTGCCATGGTAAAGTTGTCATGTAAGAGTTGGAGAAATTGTTGTTGATTCTCAATGTGATCTTCCACTACTTGAAACTTCGATTTTTATTTTAGAGAAGAAGTGATGCATGGTGGGTGATATCCATAAAGCACCATAAATGGTGTCATTTTTGTTGCAGTATGAAAGGAAGTGTTATACCACCATTCTTCCAAGGGTAACCACTTGAACCATTGTGTTTGTTTATCATAGACAAAGCATCGAAGGTATCTGTTATCACTCCAAGAGTCACTCTAGGTTGTAGCTCGAGTGAGCTTGGTAACTTAATCAATTTCTCAAATAAGAGATATAAAAATGGATCAAATTGACTGATTTGTTATGAACTCACTCACTCAAGACTTACATGAATACATTGAGACAGATAGGGCCTTCAATTGTACTATTCAGATGGTTTTTTTAAAGATTTAAATGGATGGAGAATTCTTATCATACCAGCAAGATCACACACAGTAAAGTATATATGAAAGGCAAGCTATAATAAGTAAAATACTCGTGTTTCTTGTCTATCAATGCAAAGACAAAATGACATTTATTAGTCATCGCATAAACATAGAATAATGAGCATACATTCATCCACAGGTACAAAAAAATATAAGTGAGAAAGAAGTCTAAACAAATTCAATGAAGAGTGCTTATATTCCAAGATGCATTCAAGGAGTCTTTTACAAAAAGAATTCTTTCAAATCTTCAAATTCGAACCTCCTTCAACTCCTCCCTTTGGTGCTCTTTATAGAGAGATTACATGCTCATCTAGATCCACAATAAATTTATCTTATAACCTATTTACCCATCTTTAGATATCCAAGTCAAATTCAAATTTATGAGGTGGATGGAAAATACAAATTGTCAAATTTATGGAAAATGTTGCTCAAAGATTCACCTATATCTCCCAAATCCAAACAGATTTTGGAAAATTGAGCGAGGTTTTTTAAAAGGAGCTCGTTCTTGTGATAAACCTCTCTCACTTTCCAAAAATAACTTTCCAACTCATCATAATCTATCTCCAAAAAATATTACTAAAACAGGAAAATACATATTTCAAAATCTAGTCATATCCCTACATTCTAGGATTTGATCCCCAAAATGTTTCCATTGATGAAATGAAGTGCCACCTGCACCCATGCATGACATTTGATGAGGTATTTGAAGAAGTCATCATTTTCCCCTAAAAATACTCCAGCCAAGTCGAATTTGGACTTTTTGACCAAAATTTTTGAAAATCGCCATCTATAGGAAAATTTGCATCGCACTTAGTGTAAAATCATTGGTTTGTGCTGCAAATTGCTGAATACTCTGTTTTGTGCCTTTTAAGAATAGATGCATGCTAGGAAGTGTTTCAAAGGTTGGAAAGTGGTTAAATAATATCTGATAATTATAGTAATGATATTCCAACTGAAAGAATCACCTTTTAGGCCACTTTGGTAAAGAAAACTTAAAAGCTTAATAAAATTGAAGTTTGCCAAAATTGACTTCTTTTGCTTGAACTTTGTGAGTTTCTAATGTAGATGATAGTGCACACTTGAAACATTACTCATGACTGATTGATAACCTTCTTGCATGCTTAAGATCTTCATAAGGCAACAATTCATACATCCTAGCATGATAAACTTTAAGTAACCAAAACTAGTCTTGATTCCAACTCTATGAAGTTGACATGATATATCTGCATGTTCTTGAAGGAGAGGTGAATATATTCAGGTTGTAGTCCACATATGGCCCATAAGAAACTCCATGGATGCTAAAAATGGAAGTTTGGTTTGACCCAAACTTTTAATGCCAACACACAGGCAAGTTTGTAGCGCATAACACAGGAAAATGCAACACTGCGCTGCAAACTTCCTATAGTGTGCATTCATTAGGTTAATTCTTCTTGATCCACCTTGGAAGAGTTCTAAAGGTTGGAGAGTGTGCCATGAGAACCATATCACTTAATAAAGCATCAAACACCCTAAAGAAACCTGAATCTCACCATCAAATCTTACTTATACATCCTTTGCAAAATTTTAGGGTTCACCATTACACATGAAGCTCAAGTGCATTGGAAAAGCACAAATCCTCTTGAAAATGATACAATCATTGTCAATGCTTTGGAAACCATGATGAAAAACCCTTCACTACATCTGAGCATGCTTTTAGCTAAGTCCAAGTCTTCATTCAACATTCTGAGATTTGATTTGAGAAGGAGGTTTTGCTTATACATGTTTGTTAATTGCAACCCCTGAACCTTCTTCTTTATAATGCAACCCATTACAATCTGGTAATCATGGCTCAAACAATTAAACTAGGTGTTTGCAGCATATTAAATGGGAAAAACATCAGTGGCACTACAAACTGACTGTCTCTTGGATTTAGGACTAAAATTTTTGAAAGCAAACTAAAATGGAACATTTCAGGAGCTAACATCTGGCTACAACTGGGATGGAGACCTCCCCATGAGGCTCCAAGAACCTAGAAAACCATGTGTCTATCCATTCAATCTGAAAATCCTGCAACCTGCTATGATTATTAAGATCAAACCACTCTTCAAAAATATACATCCCGGACTCTATAGTGCCTAGTCCATTGGGTTATGGAGTCATCTAGTATTAAACATGTACAACCAATCCTTTGCAAACCTTCGAGATCTGTCACTTGCATTTTGTTTTTGATGTATTGAGAGAAACTCTGATTATTTATTGAAAACTAAAAAAAAATTCTCAAGTACTGAGCTTATTCATACACACTCCTACTCTAATCAACTGTATTGTTGTTGGTTCAAGTAAAGTCATGTTTCCAATGTAGCCATGCAAGTAAATGATTAACAACTTGAACTTTTCTTCCAATTTTATGCAAAGTCAGAAACACAGGGACTGTAGTATGTAAATCATAAACTTGGAAATCATACTCATAATCCCAAAATTTGGCCTTAAATATGGCAACAACTGAAACTTCATTACTGCAAAACATCTCCATATAAGTGGCAACTGGATCTTGAAACTCATGCAAAACTTGTTGTTGCTCAACAACTGACAGAGAAAAAGGCATCATCAATTTCTCATCTAATCCTTTGTGTTCTCCTTTACCATATCCTTGTGACTCGGTTCCATAACTGTGATGTGTTGGCCCATTACTTCTGACAACTTTTGTGAGAAAGGAAGAAATATATTTTTGATCTTCAACATCATTGTCTCCATAATGATCAAATAAATGATGAGTTTTAAAAGATATATCATAAGAGGACCGTTGATTACTCTCCCCAACAATGATATCTTTAAAATATGTATCAAAACTAAGGAGATCTTCATTGGAATTTTGAACAACAGACTCATAACTATCATCAACCATAGCATGCATACATTGTTGATCATCTCTTTGCTGAAAAGGATGAGTTTTAAAAGATATATCATAAGAGGACCGTTGATTATTCTCCCCAACAATGATATCTTTAAAAGATGTATCAAAACTAAGGAGATCTTCATTGGAATTTTGAACAACAGACTCGTAACTATCATCAACCATAGCATGCATACATTGTTGATCATCTCTTTGTTGAAAAGTAGAACTAGATGATATTCCATTAGTCAAAAAGCCTTCATAAACTTTGAATTCTTTCTCATCATCACTATATTCATCATAAATTGGAACACGAGGATAAAATCCTAATGGCAAAGATGAATATTTCTGCATATAATAATCAACAATATGATTTTGAAACATATTTGAAACAACAAATCCTTCTTCCTCATTATTGTCATCCTTCTCATCTAAATTTGAAGCAACATGTACATAAGGAACAAGATCTAAAGAATCATCAGCTATGCAATCATCAATATCACTATCAATTATATCTTGAAGATCTTCTTCTTGGGAATTAACAATAGAAAGAATTTCATCCTCATTTGTATCTTCATTAATATATTCACTTTCATCCTCACTACTAGAAGAAACAACATGTTGAATATCTGAATGAAACTCCTCACAACAATGCTCAAAAAGAAGTTCCTGAGAAAAATATCTTTCACATCGATGATGGAATGCTATATGAAATTCTTTTAAAGCAGATATGCTAGAAGGAGGTAAGGATCGGTACCATTCATGAGCATCCCCTTCTAATGAATAGAAAAACATATTCATGAGTGTTATCACCATGACGATCAAGCTTCAAATCCGAGTTTAAATTTAGCAGGTGACTAAATCAGTGTAGAGACATGGCGTTATTTGGAGGCTCATGTCATATATGGCGATGATATGGAAAAATGTAGCGGGAGTTCGAAGTTGATCCTGGGGCAGCCCGGATAAATGGTTGAGACCCATATCGGACGACGAAGCAGCGCGAGATTTAACTGATTGAGGGCGGTCCAGGGAAAACCACCATTGTGTAAATCGTAGACACGTGATTCCCTCAGAGATACATCGAGGTGAAAGGTGGTCTGCCTAAAACCATTTTTGCAAAAGTCCCGATGTCACATGTTCTAATACGTCAAATCAATGATTCATGTAGGGGAAATCAATGACTAGTCAAATCACCACTCATGCGGGTACTTCACGACCATGCAATGTTAGGGGAACGCCGCCAGATAACGAACTCAAAGGGATAATCATTTGAAATGGATTGGCCGAGCATGGTAAATCAACGTGCCTGCAAGTAATCTTGCCAGTGATTGATGATTGGAACTTGATAACTACCAATATTCAAGTATGGGTGGCGTTATTCTACTCCTGAAAATCGTCGTCCCATGCATAAGTGGAGTAATCTCGAGCTGGATCGATTTCTTGAGTTTTGTAGAATTAAGGGAGACAAAATCCTGGCCTCTGTAAGGTCGGAAGATATGGATAACGTTAATCGAATAGTGTCCAGTGCAACGGGGTTCTCAACTAATGTGTCAAGCTTACCAATAAGTGAGAAAGAAAGGTGGGTTGCATAGATATTAGCAACCAAATTTCATACAGAGCCCGCAACTGAATCAGAGTCGGGGGTCAGATTAAACCCTGTTATGAGGGACCTAGTCATCAATGAACACGTGGACAAATTCTACAAGCAGGCAACGAAGAAGAAGTGGAGCAACTGACAGAAAATAGAAATTAGAGCTGAGACGATGGAGAGCGTCGGAGAAAATCAATTCGCTTGGTTGAGCACTCTGAAAGAAGAAATCACCAAGCTGAAATGAATTCTCAGGTAGGATCAAGTACATTCCAGCAAATTTTGGACAGATGGCGGCCCCAAACATGACATACTTGTTCTAACGGTCCCTTTAAAATAGGATAACTGTTATTATAAATCATTTCTTTTTGTAACTTATCTCTATTTTAGAATTATGGGGAAGTCTAAACGTTTTGAATTCCACAATTAATTCTTCTATATATATATATATATATATTATCTCGAGGATATAGAAAGCATGGAGAAAAGAGGAAGCCTGCCTTCTGTGCAAGAAGACTTTTGTAAATTTTGGGGCTAGAATGAATATATAAATGCAGAAGCGGATTTTGGATTATTTATGAAAAGATTCTAATTGGCGGTGATATGAGTCTTGTTTTCTTTCATAGTATGTGTTTCCTGTAATCTTATATTCCATTTACTCTTCCATCTGTCTAAATTGGAGAAACAAAAACCTAGAATTCATCATTGCGATGCTCTTGGATTAGCAATTTAGACTATGTTTATTTCTTCTTAACCAATTTATAATTCATTTTAAATATGCTCTGATGCAGTTATATGTTTCTTTTTCCTCTGATGCCTTAAAATTTCGGCTATAAACTCAGACTCATCGCCTCATTTAGCCTTTCCCTCTTGATAGTTTCATGTTTTGACAATGCATTTTTCATTCCTGACTCCATAGCCCAATGTCATCTTCATTTCTTCAGTTATTTGATAAAAACCCCCCAAAACAAACCAAATCTAGCCACTGATTTCCATAGATATATCAAGTGACATAAGAGATCCCTCTCTGAGTTGAGCAGGCTAGTGCCTCAGCTCTAAAGTTGGTTGAAACAGTTACCTCTATCGTTTGTCTATTTAGCTGGACAGATTTACAGAGTGCTAACATTCTAGCATCGTTGCTGGGGATGAAATTGTAAGATTTTCCCTGGGAAAGAGCGACATGGTTGAGTTCTAAGGTCTAAAAGCAATAGACACTTAGGCACATATTAGCTGTATTCTTGCTCTAGCGACTCCACACATCAAAAAATCAGTTTGAAGGTGATTCCATTGGTAGAAGAATCCATAAATTTGAATTTTCATTGGCAACTCCACTCTCAATGTAGAATCCAGCTTCCAAAACATTCTTGATGATTCTACTCAAGCTTCAAATGTAATTCAAAGACTCCACTGGAAAATGAGATCCCTTGATAGAGGTATGAAAAGACATTATGGAAGAAAACAAGTACTTAAAATTGGATTTTTTCCAAGGCATTTTATTGTTTGTTATAAGTTTCCTCTTCTCCTTCCTTGAACATGCCAAACAAAATTTTCTTTACCTGTTGCATTCTAATGATGATCATGATAATCTTGCAATTGTATATCCTCTTTTTAAATTTGTACATGCATATCCTCGCTGTATCACTGATTTTGATAAAAAAATTCCATCTGGGCCATGTGATGACCATAACCAAGTTGATGAGCCTCATGAAACTAGGGTTTATATTTCATCCCCTGCACTTGATCCAACACCCTCCAAGACTCAACATAGATACAAACCCTTAAAGTTACCCCACATCCTTCATGATTTTCCTCCAAAACACTACGAATACATGCCTATGTTTGATGGGGAACCTAATAGCATCTCAGCTGAAAAACACATCCAATGGTTTGAGCATTTTATAGATTTGTTTGAGATTGAACATGATGATGTTGGTATGAGGGCCTTCTCTCAATATTTGAAAGGAGACACCAAAGACTGGTTTAAACATTTGCACCTAGAGGAAATTAGCTCATGGGAGGAATTGAAGGATGTATTTTTAAAGTTTTGGGGCAATAAGAAGTCTTTGGACCTACAACTTAGAGAGTTCTATGCTTTGGAAAAGAAGGACAATGAAACTGTTTCTATATTCAATAGAAGGTTTTCCAGTATATATCAAAATTTACCCAAAGAAATTTGACCCACCGAAGTTGTTGCTATGCTCCATTATGCAACTACTCTCCATCAAGATTTGTCTCTCCTTCTTATGGAAAGAAGATCCAATTCCTTAAAACAAATGTTCTATGATGCTCAGGACATTCAACACAACATCCAAGCATGTGAACAGATTAAAAATAAAGGACCAAATGCCCAAGAATGTGAAAGGGAAGATAAGAGGAAAGAGGTTGATTGGGATCCTGAGCATAGATTTGAAAATACCACAGGTGCTCTTGTAGTTTCCAACGCCAATGATTCTGAAAACATTTATATTCCACCTATTGAAAGAGGGGGTGTTGATCCATCTCATGATGAGCAAAGGGATGATTGTTTTTTATATTCATTTATAGATGGTCAAGAGAATGAGATTACAAATTTGTTTGTTGAAGAACAGGTCGATGTCCCTAATTTGTTCTTGTTAGATAAAAATTCTCTCTCCTTATGTTTTTCCTCCTTTGAGTGGTTAAAAGAAAATCACGAGGCTTCAAAAAAAATGGGGAGTTTTGACTGTATTCACAGTAGTACGGTTTTACATGAAAAGGTTGTTATCATTGAAGAACACCAACTGCACTCACGTGCATTGAAGGATCATTACTTGAAAAATTCGGAGTGGGAACCTGCACTTAATCATCAGATTAAAGAAGAAGCTGATCAAGAAATTGTTTTTGAAGGTCATTTCCCTTCTCCTAAAACTAATGCAGATGTTCAACAACATTCCCAACAAGGCAAAGTATTCCAAGGTTGCCTTTCTTCCCTTGAAAATGGCATAGTGATCCTATTTCTGAACAACCTAAACATGGATGGAGATTTTGAAACTTCACCTATGGAGACTCTAAGCAGCGAGGGAACACTTGTAGAGGAAGCTTACTTTTCTGTCATGACTCCTGAAAAGGAAACATTCTTCCATATGATTCATGACCCCAAGACTCATTATATGGAAAAGGTTTATAACCAGAATTCACCAATGACAGAGGGCTGTGACAAATCAATGTCTGCATCAAATGTGAGTCCTTTTACATCAGATGAGTTTCTCCAGCCATGGTTACCTTATGACGCAAGAAATCTTTACTACCAAACTTCTAAAAAAATTTGCCAGTTTTTCGATAAAAATCAACAAGTTGAATCACCTGAAAACAAAAATGCAGTGGAAGGAGTGAAATGCGATGATTGTTTTATGCATATCTTAGAAGATCCACTTGTGATCCCGTTGGAAGAAGTGAACGATTCAGGCCCTTCAAATTTTTTTAGAATTGGACTTATAGATAAAATTTTGAATGAATCATCAACATAAGGGTTTTTGAACAAGCAAGTACAAAAGAAATGAACGATAGATAGAATGTTTTCATGGCTACATTGGGATTATGATTTCACTTGGTTGACGGTCCTTTTTCAACAGTTAGGGTAGGTAGGAGTGTGCAAATAAGCTTGTTGATCAAGCATTTTTTTCCAGTAGTATGTACAGTTAGATCCTAAAAGTAATTTTTCAGCATCCAATGGAAAGTAGTTTGAAAAAGCCAGTTTTAAGATTTGACGATTCAGTCTCCAAGATGAAACAGGATGCCCACACACATTTGAAGGCAACCCAATGAAGAAGGCACTAGGTCTACAGTTCTTTGCTACCTCACAGGGAGGATATCATCCCCAGTTGGAGCCTATGTTATCACCATGACGATCAAGCTTCAAATCTGAGTTTAAATTTAGCAGGTAACTAAATCAGTGTAGAGACATGGCGTTATTTGGAGGCTCATGTCGTATATGGCGGTGATATGGAAAAATATAGCGGGAGCGCGAAGGAGGGATTCCTATGGATCGTTGATCCTGGGGCAGTCTGGATCAACAGTTGAGACCCATATCGGGCGATGAAGCAATGCATGATTTAACTGATTGAGGGCGGGCCGGGGAAAACCACCATGGTGTCATTCATAGACGTGTGGTGCCCTCAGAGATACATCGGGGCGAAAGGCGGTCTGCCTAAAACCATTTTCTCATAAGCCCCGATGTCATGTGTTCTAATACGTCAAATCAACGATTCGTGTAGGGGAAAGCGACGACTGGTCAAATCACCACTCGTTTGGGTACTTCACAACCATGCAATGTTAGGGGAATGTCGTTGGATAACAAACTCAAAGGGATAATCATTTGAAATCGATTGGTAGAGCATGGTAAATCAACGTGCCTGTAAGTAATCTTGTCAGTGATTGATGATTGGAACTTGATAACTACCGATATTCAAGTATGGGTGGCATTATTCTACTCCCGAAAATTGTCGTCCCATGCATAAGGGGAGTAATCTCGAGCTGGATCGATTTCTTGAGTTCTGTAGAATTAAGGGAGACAAAATCGTTGCCTCTTCAAGGTTGAAAGATATGGATAACATCAATCGAACAATGTCCGGTACAACGGGGTTCTCAACTAATGTGTCAAGCTTACCAATAAGTGAGAAAGAAAGGTGGGTTGTGCATATATTAGCAACCAAATTTCATATAGAGCCCACAACTGAATCAGAGTCGAGGGTCATATTAAACCCTGTTATGAGGGACCTAGTCATCAATGAACATGTGGACGAAATCTACAAGCATGCAACGAAGAAGAAGCAGAGCAAACAACAAAAAATAGAAATGAGAGTTGAGACGATGGAAAGTGTCGGAGAAAATCAACTCGCTTGGTTGAGCACTCTGAAAGAAGAAATCGCCAAGATGAAATGAATTCTCAGGTAGGATCAAGTACATTCCAACAAATTTTGGACAGATGGCGGCCCCAGACATGACAAACCTGTTCTAACGGTCCCTTTAAAATATGATAACTGTTATTATAAATCATTCCTTTTTGTAACTTATCTCTATTTTAGAATTATGGGGAAGTCTAAACGTTTTGAATTCCACAAGTTATTCTTCTATATATATCCCTCTGTGCAGGATGACTTTTTTAAATTTTGGGGCTAGAATGAATATACAAATGCAGAAGCAGATTTTGGACTGTTTATGAAAAGATTCTAACTGGTGGTGATATGAGTCTTGTTTTCTTTCATAGTATGTGTTTCCTATAATCTTATATTCCATTTACTCTTCCATCTGTCTAAATTGGAGAAACAAAAACCTAGAATTCATCATTGCGATGCTCTTGGCTTAGCAATTTAAACTATGTTTATTTCTTCTTAACCAATTCAGAATTCATTTTAAATATGATCTGATGCAATTATATGTTTCTTTTTCCTCTGATGCCTTGTAAATTTCGGATATAAACTCAGACTCATCACCTCATTTAGCCTTTCCCTCTTGATAGTTTCATGTTTTGACAATGCATTTTTCATTCCTGACTCCATAGCCCAAATGTCATCTTCATTTCTTTAGTTATTTGATAAACCCCCCCCCAAAACAAACCAAATCTAGCCACCGATTTCCATAGATATATCAAGTGACATGAGACAACCCTCTCTGAGTTGAGCAGGCTAGTGCCTCAACTCTAAAGCTGGTTGAAACAGTTACCTATGTCATTTGTCTATTCAGCCGAACATATTTGCAGAGTGCTAACAATGAGAACATCTTCCTGATGTATATTTAACTGAGTCATGCATTGATGAAATATGATGAGGTGATCTGAAGGATTATCCTATTTCCTTTCTCTGAACCGTGGAAGGCAGTCTCCCCAACTATCCATAAGAGGTACTGGATGTGGGAAACTAGGGACTGTAGAAAAGTTAAGAGGTGCAAACCTCCTAGCCAAAAGAGCAACAAATGCCTTTGACATTTGAAGATTGTGGAGTCACCACTGAATTCATCCTTCATGGAGTCGCCAGATAGAAGATTACAACCAATATGATGCCCAACCTTTGTCTATCATCAAAAGTTGGGACTATGTCGTCTCCCAGGGAATATTGCTTCAAACTCCTCTCCTTGGCAACGACTCCAATTTGTTAACACTCCAAGAGTCACTCTAGGTTGTAGCTCGAGTGAGCTTGGTAACTTAATCAATTGCTCAAATAAGAGATATAAAAATGGATCAAATTCACTGATTTGTTATGATCTCACTCACTCAATACTTACATGAATAGATTCATACAAATAGGGCCTTCAATTGTACTGTTCAGATGGTTTTTTTAAATATTGAAATGGATGGAGAATTCTTATTATACCTGCAGGATCACACACACTAAAGTATATATGAAAGGCCAGCTATAATAAGTAAAATATTTGTGTTTCTTGTCTATCAATGCAAAGACAAAATGACATTTATTAGTCACTGCATAAACATAGAATAATGAACATACATTCATCCACAGGTAAATAAAAATATAGGTGAGAAAGAAGTCTGAACAAATTCAATGAAGAGTGCTTATATTCCAATATGCATTCAAGTAGTCTTTTACAAAAAGAATTCTTTCAAATCTTCAATTTCGAACCTCCTTCAACTCCTCCCTTTGATGCTCTTTATAGAGAGATTACATGCCCATATAGATCCACAATAAATGGATCTTATAACCTCTTTACCTATCTTTAGATATCCAAGTCAAATTCAAATTTATGAGGTGGATGGAAAATACAAACTGTGAAATTTCTGGAAAATGTTGCTAAAAGATTCACCTATATCTCCCAAATACAAATAGATTTTGGAAAATTGAGCGAGGTTTTTTAAGAGAATCTCGTGCTTGTGAAAAAAATCTCTCACTTTCCAAAAATACATTTCCATATCATCATAATCTATCTCCAAAAAATATGACTAAAACAGGAAAATACAGATTTCAAAATCTAGTCATATCCCTACATTCTAGTATTTGATCCCTAGAATGTTTCCATTGATGAAATGAAGTGCCACCTACACCCATTGATGAGATTTGATGAGGTCTTTGAAGAATATTCATCATTTTCCCCTAATAATACTCCAGCCAAGTCGAATTTGGACTGTTTGACCAATTGTTTTAAAAATTGCCATCTATAGGAAAATTTGCACCGCACTTAGTGTAAAATCGTTGGTTTGCGCTGCAAACTGCTGAATACTCTGTTTTGTGCCTTTTAAGAAAAGATGAATGCTAGGAAGTGTTTCAAAGGTTGGGAAGTGATTAAATAATATATGATAATTATAGTAATGATATTCCAACTGAAAGAATCACCTTTTAGGCCACTTAGGTAAAGAAAACTTAAAAGCTTAATACAATTGAAGTTTGCGAAAATTGACTTATTTTGCTTGACCTTTGTGAGTTGCTGATGTAGATGATAGTGCACACTTGACACATTACTCATGATTTATTGATAACCTTCTTTCATGCTTAATATATTCATAAGGCAACAATTCATACATCCTAGCATGATAAACTTTAAGTAATCAAAACTAGTCTTGATTCCAACTCTATGAAATTGACATGATATATTTGCATGTTCTTGAAGGAGAGGTGAATATATTCAGGTTGTAGTCCACATCTGTCCCATAAGAAACTCCATGGATGTTAAAAAAGGAAGTTTGGTTTGACCCAAACTTTTAATGCCAACACACAGGCAAGTTTGCAACGCGTAACACAAGAAAATGCAACATTGTGCTGCAAACTTCCTATAGCATGCATTCGTTAGCTTAATGCTTCTTGATCCACCTTGGAAGAGTTCTGAAGGTTGGAGAGTGTGACATGAGCACCATATCACATAATAAAACATCAAACACCCTAAAGAAACCTGAATCTCACCATCAAATCTTACTTATACCTCCTTTGCAAAATTTTAGGGTTCACCATTACACATGAAACTCAAGTGCATTGGAAAAGCACAAATCTTGTTGAAAATGATACAAGCATTGTCAATTCTTTGGAAACCATGATGAAAAACCCTTCATTACATCTGAGCATGATTTTGGCTAAGTCCAAGTCTTCATTCAACATTCTGAGATTTGATTTGAGAAGGAGGTTTTGCTTATACATGTTTGTTAATTGCAACCCCTGAACCTTATTCTTTCTAATGCAACCCATTACAATCTGGTAATCATGGCTCAGACAATAAAACTATGTGTTTGCAATGTACTGAATGGGAAAAAACACTGTTGGCACTACAAACTGACTGTCTCTTAGATTTAGAACTAAATTTTTTGAAAACAAACTGAAATGGAACATTTTAGGAGCTAACAATATCCTTCAAGAATTTTTTTCACTATCTCAGCTTGTCCATGAGATTGAGGATGATAAGATGAGCTATGAGCCAATTGAGTACCCAAACAAGAAAATAATTATGTCCAAAAATGTCTAAGAAAGATGGAATCTCTATCACTTACAATAATCTGTGGGCTTCTATGTAGCTTTTGAACTGTCTCCATGAATGCAGTAGAACCTGTACTGGCTTTGAAAGGATGAGAGAGTGCAAAAAAGTTTGCGTACTTGGTAAGTCTATCAACAATCACCATGATGACACTATTTCTTTTAGACTTTGGTAACCCTATGATGAAATCCATGAAAACCTCCTCCCAACGCTAACTTGGAATGGCTAATGGTTGTAAAAGACTTGGGGTCTTAATTTTTTCCACCTTATTTAGTTGGCAAACCAAACATTCTGCCACAAAACTTTGAACATTAGTTTTAAGGCCATCCCAAAAAAATTCCCTCTTGACCTTGTGATAGGTTTTCAAAAATCCTGAGTGCCATCCTACCAGAGATTTGTGCAATTCCAAAAGTACCTTTTGTTTGAGTTGGGCATTCTTACATAAATATAAGTGATCTTTGTACCATAGTGAATCATTTTTCCATGTAAATGTATCAGATGCACTGGAGTCCTGTTGCAACCTTTGAATGAGAGTCCACACTTCTTCATCATTCTTCCATTCATCCCTTGCTTATGTTATCCAATTAGGTTGGATGATACATATAGCATAGAGAAATGCCTCAACATCTTCATCCTTTCTTGAGAGTGCATCTACCACAACATTTTGCTTCCCCTTTTGTAGATGATTTCAAAGTCATAACCCAACATCTTGGTCACCCATTTTTGTTTCTCTTTTGAAGATAGTCTTTGTTCCAAGAAGTATTTAAGACTGTCATGATTTGTTTTTTGGGATATATTATTCCTTCATTTTATACCTAGAACGAAGATCCAAATTTGTGAAGTAGATTGCTCCATGTAGCTCATCTAACAATTCATCAATGACGAGAGTGGGAAAATTATCTTTAATGGTGATATTTTTTTATCTCTCTATAATCTGGACACATACGCCATGAGCCCTCTTTCTTGAGTACCATTACCACCAGTGCATAGTAGGAACTTTGGATAGGTCTAATAATTCCAACCTCTAACATTTCTTCAACCATACCCTAAATTTCACTCTTCTGGGCATAAGGGTATATGTAAGGCCTGATGCTAGGAGGAGAACTCCCAAGAATTAAGTGAATAGCATGATCATGATCGTGAGTGGTGTTGAAACAATTCTTAAATTTTTTATCCCTAAAACCTAAACTTTCCTTTTCGGGTTTCGGATTTTCATAAAACACAAGTTTCGTTATCGTTCCCAAACGCACGGTACCGATTTCCTGAAGAACTTAATTATTTAAATAATAAAAGACAAAAACCTAAAAGTATTATAAGAATTCCGACGCATTTTCTATAAAATTATTTTAATCATGATAAGCTTTAAACCTAATGGAGTTAAGATTAACTTTAAAGAGTTTTCGGGATTCAGGGTTTGCTTAAAACATATTTTTCAATACAAATTGAATCCCAAAATCCTGATCCCCGATTTCTCGAAAGAAAGAGAGTTAGTTAAAATGCTAATTAATTAATTCTCTAACGCAAAAATTTGAGGCTTAAGTTAATCATTTCACGATTTCATGATTCGAGGTTCACTGATAACACATCTCTCGTCAAAACGATCCCCGAAATCCCGAATCGCGAAATACCGACCCATAATTTGTGTTAAACCGAACTAACTCTGTTTTGTCCTTAACCCTGATTAGTTAGTTAATTAAGATGAATTTAAGTCCTATTTTAAACACGTCATGATTTCGCAACTTCGAAAATCGGGATTCATCGATGACATACTTCTTGTCAAAACGATCCCCGAAATCCCGAAACACTTAATATCAATCAATTACTTTGTTAAAACATTTAAGTCTTAATTAACCTTGTCGCGATTTCGTGATTTCGGAGATCGGATTTCGAGAATACATACCTTTCGACAACACGATGCCCGAAATCCCGAAAAACAAAATCTTGACTCTTAATCTGTGATTAGCACAAATTAACCTTTTTCCAAAGCATGATTAAGGATAATCATTTTTTAGGGTTTCATTCATGTTTCGGTTTTCGATTGAGTAAAATGTTCCGAGTTTTCTTTAAAATTCAAAGGCGCCAAAATGCGGCCATTTAAATAAAGAATAACTGGTGATACGTGGTACTAATGCGTATCTCAATAAAATATCTACCGCATTAAATGTATTGAATTCTTGTCAGCTGCATCAATCCCGTCATTGTTAAATGAATTAAAAGAGCATTTGATTGTCTATGTTTTCTGTTTTCATTTTATCAAGTGCAAGAAGCACTCAGCTGAGCTCATTCATTCCTTTTTTGTCACAGGTTTTCCATTTAACGTAAAGTCATGGCACTGAAAAAGGCACTGAAGAAGAGTGAAGATACACAAGAAGGAGATATCATCTCCGACACCATGCCACATGCTATAGACTCAATTAAATCTTGGACTCAAATCTCTGAATTTCTGGAATATGAATTCAAGAATGCTCATACTGATTCTAAGAATCACTATCGGGACATAGCAGAATCAGAGCTTCATAAGATCGCCGCGCGCCCTTGGCTCGTGGCATACAATGATATGATCAGTTGGGCCCTGGAAAAGGTCGATATCCCGACGAGGAGCATCTTAAACGATCAAGGAGTCATCGTCAGCTCATTCAGGCCAGAACATATACAAGTAGTGTATAAACTCTTACCAAATCCTAAACATACTTTTAATGCCGAGTTTTTAGCTGAATTTCAGAAAAAAGAATGCACTGATGTAGACCGAACTTATCCTGATATAATTAGAGACTGGTGGATATGTCCATAAAAATTTAGGGCCGATACCCATGGGGTTTATGCTACAACATCCTTGAATGTATACATGGTTTACGTAGCCATTATGCTGTGTAGACTTTTCGGGAGAAAAGATCCCTGCCATTTTCATGCAGATTGGGTGCCCTTTTTAGAAGAAGCTTCAGAAGGATATGCTTTTAACTGGAGTAAGATTTTGTCGGATAACCTAACACAAGAAATCTCAAACTACAGAGTTGCAAAATATAAGGGACAACCAGTGGCCTTTTACATGTCAACATACATTATGGATGCAATCTGCTACGTGACTCCTTTTCCCTTAATGAATTGGAGTTGGAATATAACCTGTCCAAAACCCATTCATGAATATCATTTTGCCCTTTGGGAAGAAAATGCTAAGGACGCATTTTATGAAATTTGTCATTTTGTTATAATTCTGATGCATAAAATATTTTGTGGGTGCGAACCCCCTCGCATTTCTGATCCAGTCACAAAAAATCTTAAAGCAATAGCCGACCGGTTTATTGATGAGAATTTTTCCTACATTAGGGTTTATGGTTGTTCTATTCCTCCTCATGCACTCCCTAAATTCCTATCGGACAGATTGGTGTGTAGAGAGGTAGCCCACTAGATAGTAAAATGCGGCATTGGATAAGAGCTAAAGGCAGCTCAGAAGAAGTCATGGCCAACTTTCCCTGTACATATCGGGAAATTTTCATTATTGAATCTAGGCCATTCTAAAGTAGAGGCTGAATCACTAGAAGAAGTAAAATTGGTAGATATTGAACACATAAAGCATGACCCCTATCAATTAGTAAGCAACCATTTGATGCATTGTAATTTAAAAGCCTATGAGCACGAAACATCTATTTATGATGACGTATTCAAGGAGGTTAAATCTTATGAAGAGGTATTGAACAGAGTACAGGCCCTGCCACCTGAATCATAGATTGGTTTCACGTCATTCCAGAGCCACAGGCGAAGTTGTTTACCCAAAAGTTTGCAGGGCGAAGCTACGACCCCACCTCCAGAGCAGGAAGGGCCTCCCCCAGGCTTTGAAACAAATATACAGGACAAAGCAAATACTAAAGGCAAGATGAAGGATACTGGAATACCTTCACAAGACACAGAAATGTCCCAGACAAAAGAATCAAAGACAGGGAAGGGAAAGGAGCTAGAAATATCCCCATAAATCCCTAAGGATGTTCCAGAAAAGACAGGAGGAACAACATCGACAGAACTTGGAAGTCCCATTACTTCCTTGAATCCATTGCAGTCCACTTATGGAAACCCCCACGAGGGAACTCTATATGTCAGTGATCTAGAGCCAATTTCTAGGGATGAGATTCCTTCATCAGATTATTTTTTCAGTAAAAAAAGAAGAGCAATCTTGAAATAGGAAATCCATCCAAGAGGAGATGGGATGGTTAAAAAGAATAGGGTCATTATAGATGGAAAGAAACTTAAATATGGAGAATTTTCTACAGAGATAGCAGGCACGATGGGATCTCTAGTGTCGACAAATTTATATTCTGTGGGCAGTTTGACAACTATGTTGGAACAAAAAGACCAAACGATAGCTCAGCTACAGGGTAAATTGAAAGAAACCGAAAGAAATATCAGTTGGGGAATAAAAAAGGGTCTAGAGCAAGCTAGATTAAAATGTATTCAAGAGATTTAGAAAATGAAAACAAGCTTAGAGGAATCAAATCAGATAATACAGGTCACTCAGGCATAGGTCCTAAAGCAATAAGAAGCAAATAAACAATTACAGGATAAGATTAGCACTATTTCAAATCAAGTGGTAGAGCTTGAAATTTTCCAGGCTCAGGTATTGGGAATACATTTGAAGATAGAAGAAGAACAACATAAAGTGTTTTTAAATCTGGAAGTTGTCCAGAATTACTTTCAGGAAACAAATAAATCTTTGGAGAATGTTCTCCAGAAAGAAAGAGAAGTGAAAGCGGCCAGAACGACTTTCCAAAAAGCAGTAGCCCTTTCAACAAAGGAAGAGGTTGAAAAAATTAAAAAACTATCCATTTCAGAACATGTTAAAATAGATGTAATACTCAAAGTGTGGGAAGCAGACTTGGCCGAAAATAAAAGAATAACCAGAGATGTCAATGATGATTGTCAAGGAATTTTTGATCTCTTAGAAAAAACTTCATTGAATATTGGAAAAAATGACTGTCCTGGGTTATTAGGAGAGATTAACATTGTCAAGCACCAACTAAGGTTCAAGGAAGATTTGGAGGAAATGAAGGTGGAGACCCCAAAAATGAAGGTAATCAATATCACCGAAAACGACAAATGGATAGTGATACTGAACTTAAAGTTGCAAACTATTAAGTTCACAAGGAAGATAATAGAAGATTGTTTGCCCGAATTACGGAAAAGATTCTTCATATTTGAGGCAAAAGAGATACCAGACGTTCCGAGAGTTTTGGTGAAGTTTTTGGGAAAATGTATTCGCTGTCTTGAGGTAGAAGAAGGAAGTTCGTCAACACAAACATAAAAATTCTCTTTTGAATATTTTCATCATTAGAATAATAAAGCAGTTAGAAAAAAAATGTAAACGGTTTGACATTATTCATCCATGTAACCATAATCTTAGGAAGTTGGTTAATCACCAATGGGAAAATATTTGATGATCATGTATAAATATATTTTCAGAAGACTGAGAAAAGGATTTTGGTTTTTTGAGAGAGCCGATTGTATTAAAAGTTTTCCAACCCACTGTGATATACGAATACAGACGAGATTCTGAATCCTGCTAACTTGTAGCTATGTGTTTTTTAACCTTGTTTACCATATTTTCTATGTTTCTCTTTCAATGTCTTTCTAATGAATGATCAATTTGAAGTTTATTTTATACATCTTTTATAGTTTATATTGATTTGGTTATCAAATTATTTACAATTTTTCCTCTGAAATTGCTATCAGTAATTTTAAGACCTGTGGATCATTTGAGCCATGATATTTAACACTTCATTAGAGATCTCGTTTTCTTCTTTATTTCTTGTTACAATATGAGATTCTTTCTTGATTAAAGCCTCATATTTTTTTAGTAGTATTTCTTTGTTATTTTACGATTCTCAAATTGTTTCAAGTCCTTGAAATGGCCTCAATTGAATTTATGTTATTATTTTGAATTTCAAAACTATTTTTCCTATTCTCATCTCTTAAAAAACCAGAGTAACAATTTATCGAATTCTTTCATAACTAAATAAAATTTTACTCTCCATGACTGTCCCAAATAACAAACAACCTAACATAGAACCTGGTCTCCAAGATCAAACTAGCATTGCTTTAAACCTATTTAATACTATTCTACAAACAACAACTAACCGGGCTGAATTAGAACGTTCATGGGCTGCTATTGAGAGAGATATTAGCATCCAAGAACAACGAGAAGCTAGACAGAGGCAGTTGAGAAACTGATTTTGCTTTACCCTTGTTTTTGATTCTTATCCTTTAATTATCTTTACCTTTACAGATGCCTTAACGGTATACTTTACAGCCTTAAAGTATAAACTCAGGAACAACATCTTTTTGGCGCCGTTGCCGGGGATGAAGAAACGAATCTTTTCCCTGGGAAGAATGACATTGACACTTTCTTTCTTTGATAGTGAACAAGGATAGAAAACCTTCTAAGGCTACCTTTATTTTTCACTTGGCGACTCCACGATAAGTAAACTGGCTATTAGCCGAAAGAACACCAGAAAGAACCTGGACAACAAGCAGACCTCGCCAGTCTCTGATCCGGAAAAGATTTTAAAATCATGAAGATCACTTAGACAAGTCTTTTTACCCATACATATTATTTGTCAGCCTGACTTTACGCAGTTGAACGTTTCAGAAACACTTGAAAGATCTGTCTCGCTTCCCCTCTTATACGATACATTCTCTTTTCCTGAGGTATTCTCCCCAGATTTTCGAGAACCTTCTCCTCATGCATTCCGAGCTTCAACCTCAAATCTACCAATGGCTACACAAGGAGGTGTTGGAGCTGGAGGTGGTACCCCAGGAGGACTAGCCGGTGGCCAAGTACCGCTTCCTAGAATCTTCACTAAAGTAGTTGCTAGATATGCTCCCCTTGTCCTCCTAGTTCTCCTACATGATCTCCCCAAAAATTATATGAAAAGCCTTCCGAAATTTACAGGGGAAGGGGATTTGACCGCCTAAGAACATATAAACTTCTTTGACCAATTTGCTGACATCCTCGGAATAGAACACGAAGATGTCTATTCTAAACTCCTCGTTCAGACTTTCAAAGGACAGGTGAGGACCTGGTTCTGATCCTTAGAAGCTGGATCTCTAAGATCTTACGAGGAACTTGAAAGTGCTTTTATTAGACAATGGGGAGAGAGGAAGGACCACCTCTACTACCTGACTGAATTTGGAGCCCTTAGAAAGAAAAACTCAGAATCTGTTCTAGAATTCACACAAAGGTTCAACAAGTTGTATAATAAAATCCTGGTTGAGGTCAAACCTTCACAACCCGCAACAAAAGTGACTTTTGCTGGCACTTTTGTTCCCGATTTTGCCTTATTATTGAGAGAAAGGAGATCAATAGATCCCACGAAAATGCAGGATGATGCTCTTGAGATTGAATCAAACATGATGGCATTAGGGAAATTAAAAGCAAAAATAGAAACCGGGAACAAAGAAAATAGGAAATTCAAAGAGCAAGGTGGACCCTCAGGATCGGGGAAATCCTCGGGAGATAAAATAGACGAGATGGCTAGGGTAATTAGAGAACTTTTAAATAAGATCTCAAAAATGGAACTAGAGAAATCGAAAAGAGATAATTTCCCCAGGAAGGATTTTAGAAGGAATCCTGATCCTCAAGCCCCATAGAAAATAATTAAAAACGAAGATCAAAAAATCCCAACCCCCTTCAAAAGTGAAAACTTCATTGGAGAGGAAGATCTAGAAGACTTTGAAGAGCTTGATGAGGATATTAATAATCTTGGCGACGATAATAAATAACCTTATTTATCAAGACAAGATTACGAAAAATCCTTAAATAAAGAAATTACATCAGAAGACAATGTTAGCAATGACACGTCTGAAAATTTGGCCTATCAGGGTATCACAAATGATATTATAGCCGAACTACAGGAAAAATATAATTTAAGATCTAGGAACAAAAGTCTCCCAACTATTCCAACAAAAAAGATCTTGCCAAGGGGCGAAACTGATGAGGTGACTCCAAAAGTTGCTGACAAACAGACTGCAAAAACCCAAACTACTGACACACAGCCTATCAAGTCAAAGTCAGTAAGAACACTTGCCGAGAAAACAAAGGATCCTGTGATTGAAATCAAGTCTGCACCATAAAGAAAATTTCAAAAGAAAGGAATGGAGGCCCCGAACATAGAAAACGACAAGGCCCTGGGAAATTTTGATCTGGAAAACAAAATAAATAAAATTAAAATCCCTATCCCACTTGTTGAACTGGCGAAAAATCCCATATACAGAAAATAAATAGCCAAAATGATTATCTTTTCAGAAGACGACAGCCAGGTCGATGTCATCAACTTAGAAGACGACAAACCGAATATAGTCTTTGGTCCACATTTTGAAGGTGCGAGAGACACTGTGGCCCCCTTTTATATCACGTTAACCTTGTTTGACCACCTACTCCATAACTATATGCTAGACTCTGGAGCATCCCACAATGTGATGCCAAAGGCCATTATGGAGAAACTCGGTCTCGAAATCACAAGGCCCTATGGTGACTTATATTCTTTTGATTCAAGAAAAGTCAAATTCATAGGCATGATTAAAGACCTGGTTGTAGGTTTGGCACAAATACCTGCAAAAATCATTCTTATGGATGTAGTGGTCGCCGACATCCCTCCAAAGTATGGTATGCTATTATCTAGGTCATGGGGTGCCAGGCTTGGAGGATCTCTCTAGTTGGACATGACATACGCTACAATTCCATTTTTCGGAGGACAATACACACGTCTTTACAGAGAGACTAGGTTGGCATTCACGGTAGGTGATCCACATAACCCAAATAATCATCCTGTATATATTGCTAACCAAGATTTAGGAAATTGTATATTATCTATTGATGATGATTTTGAAGTAGATATAGATGAAAGTTGTATAGAAGAAAAAACTGAAAAAGAAAAAATAAAAAAAATGTATATAGCACTAGTGTATGGAAGATGTATTTTGATGGTGCTTCATCTTTCCTTGGAGCTGGAGCTGGGGCACTCCTTGTGGCTCCCAATGATCAATTCGTAATCCCCTTTTCATATAGGCTTCAGTGGAATGTGGATTGTGTTGGCAAATATTGAACAAACAATGAATGCGTGCATATTGAACAAACAACGAATGCATGTTGATGGTTGTTGTCATTGATGGCAAGTTTACAGACAACGAATGGTTGTTGTCATTGATGGGTTTGTATCAGACAGACTGCAACAAGATCACGGTTCAATTGTAGCCATTGAATCCAAAATGATTCTGGACTGTAGTTTACAGTCCTTGTCAAATATTATTGACATCAGGAATCCCGATATCGCGATATAATTTGAGCCGACAGATTAAAATTGATCTGGACCGTTGATTCCAACTTTTGTAGGAGTATCGAGGATCGCAACATGGAGTGGCAAGTAAACAAATGCAACGAGAACTCCGATATCACGATATGCAAAATCATGATGTAATCTGAGCCGTCAGATCAGGCTTTGATCTGGACCGTTGATTCTAGACCGTGTCGGAGAATCGGGGATCGCAACATGGAGTAGCAAGTAAATAAATGTGACGAGAACTCCGATATCGCGATATGCGAAATCGCAATGTAATTTGAGTCGTCAGATCAGGCTTTGATCTGGACCGTTGATTCTAGACCGTGTCGGAGTTTCAGGGATCGCAACATGGAGTGGCAAGTGAACAAATGCAACGAGACTTCTGAAATCGCGATACGCGATATTGCGATTCAATCGCAACCGTTGAGACAAGATCTGACCTGGACCGTTGATCTAATCTCTTATCGGAGTTTTGCGAATCGCGATATGGAGAGGCAGAAGAAACTATGCAACATATATTGCGAAATTGCGATGTAATAGTAATCGTCAGATCAAGAAATGATCTAGACCGTTGATTTGAATTCCTTATAGAATTTCACAAATCGAGATTTGGAGGTGACAGGAACATTGAACATAAGGAATTACGAATTCGTGATATGCGAAATCGCGAAAGCTCCTTTCGCATAAAACTGTGGTCACAGCCCTTGGTCACGGGAAGAGAAGGAGTCAACCCAGATAAACTCCATTTCGGAGTTTCGGAGATCGCGATGTGAAAGTGTTGAGAAACTTGGGCAAAGGAATGTCGAAATGCCGAAACCTGATTTAAAGGCAAAGAGTGATAAAGATCATCCAACGGTGCGAATAAAGCTTGAATGTGATTGGAGGGTTACTGTTCTTCCACACACATTTAACTCCTCAATTACGAATCTGCTAAACAAAAATGGACTCATGATTATGATTTAGTTAGCGTTTCTGTTGCCAGGACAGGTGTTCTTGTTTCGGCTGAGGGAAGGTGAAGTAGAACCGTCGTGTTCGTGTGTATAAAAGAATATGAAATAGACTGTGTTGGTTTGGTTGTTCTGCAAGTGAAAAAGAATGAAACTGTAAGAATATAGTAGCAGAGGATGCACAGGAGGAGATGGAGCATATGTGAAGTGTGAGATGAAATGCAGAGCAGAATAACAGAATGAGTTGAAGAAGAGAAGAATGAGAGTACGAGTTGATGCAGAGCATACCTGCTGAATAGACAGAGGAAGAGAAGAGCAACAGAACAATGTGCAGAAGACCAGATTTACAGAACGAAGAAAGATTGGTAAGAACTGATTTATCTGTAAAGTTGAATGTTTATTTAGCCATTTATATTCTAGGGAGGTTGGGAGGTGCTCGGGAGGACTGTTGTCCTTAGAGGTTCAAGTGGGAGCTTGAACACTGGAAGTTGTAGCTTCCATCTGGTTGCAGCCAAAGAAACCAGGGTGGCAGGGTGGTGCAGGGGAGAACTAGTGTTCTCTGTTATGCAGGTTGGAGCCTGTGTAACTGGAAGTTGGTGCTTCCATCCAGTTGGTGCTGGAACATTCAGAAAGTTGGTGCTTCCATCCAGTTGGTGCTGGAATATTCAGGGAGTTGGTGCTTCCTTCTAGTGGGTGCTAGAGAAACCAGA
>ML797182.1:188845-200297 GCA_009831015.1 Picea engelmannii | reverse complement strand
CCTAATTCCCTTGGAAAGATTATTCAATCAAGATGATATCCCTTCAAAAACCACCCTACAGCCCCAACCTGAAGAGGTTGAGGACTGTGACATAGGAACTAAAGAAAACCCTCAGATGGTAAAACTATCCAAATATCTATCTACAGAAACCAAAAATAAATACACAGAGTTGCTTAGAAAGTACAAAGACGTTTTCGCTTGGTCGTATGAAGAACTAAGAACCTATGACACCTTTGTGATCAAACATAAGATACCCCTGAAGCCTGGTGTCAAACCCTTTAAACAAAAACTCCGACAAATCAACCCCATCTTATTACCCTTTATCGAACGGGAAGTCAAAAAACTCCTTGATGCAAAGATAATTGTACCACTGAGATATTCCGATTGGGTAGAAAACCTAGTCCTGGTTAGGAAGAAAAACAGGGAAATTAGACTGTGTGTCGATTTCAAAAATCTTAATAAATCCTCTCTCAAAGATAGTTACCCCCTACCTAAAATGGATCACGTTTTAGAAAAAGTAGTAGGAGAAAATAGGATGTTAATGATTGACGGGTTTTCAGGTTACAATCAAATTGCCGTCAACGATCATGATAAAGAAAAAACAACCTTTACCACTCCTTGGGGTACATTTATGTATGATAAGATGCCGTTTGGTTTGATGAATGCAGGTGATACTTTTCAACGGGCAATGGATATCACTTTCGTTGGCGAACGAGACAAATTTGTAGTTATTTATTTGGATGACCTAACTATTTTTTCTAAATTAGATGAAGATCATCTGATACTTCTCAAGCAGACGTTTGAGAAATGCTGCAGGTTTGGTCTGTCCTTAAATCCTAAAAAGTCTCACTTCGCTATGCAAGAAGGCAAGCTTTTGGGCCATATTGTATCTCGAGATGGAATTAGAATTGACCCTAAAAGAGTTGAAGCTATAGACACAATAAGTATTCCTAGGAATGTGAAAGAGATTCAGTCATTCTTAGGAAAAATAATTTTTTTGAGAATATTTATTCCAAACTTTGCTGAAATCGTGAAATTGATCAGAGATATGCTCAGGAAAAACAACGAAGTGAAATGGAAAACAGAAGCTAAAGCATCCTTTGCACGCATCAAGAAGGTTATAAGTGAGGCACCTGTACTAGCAAGCCCTGATTATATCAAGGATTTCCTTATTTTCTCATTTGCCTCTAAACACAGACTCGCCATGGTACTCCTTCAGAAGAATAAAGAAGGTTTCGAGCAACCGATAGCCTTTTTTTAGCAAAAGTCTCTGAGATGTTGAACTCATATATAATATAATGGAAAAACAAGCATATGCTATGGTAAAAGCGTTAAAGGCTTTCAGAACCTATGTTTTGAATTCTAAGGTGATTGCATATGTAGCTACTAGCTCCGTAAAAGATATTTTGGTTCAGGCAGACAGTGATGGCAAAAGAGGATGATGGCTTGCCAAAATTCAAGAGTTCGACTTGGAGATAAAACCAACAAAATTAGTAAAGGGGCAAGGCTTAGCTAAACTCTTAGATGAATCCAATTTCAGAGCTCACGGGATAAATGACTCTCAGGGGGAGGAAGAGTGGGTAGACGTGAATGAACTTGAGGAACAAATAGCTGAAATCCGAATCGAAGAGAAATTTGCTTCATCAAATTGGTATAAGGACATAGTATCCTACTTGTTGACATTGAAGTGCCCAAGTGACTTGTCCCCATCCAAAGCCAGAATGCTAAAGTTGCATGCGGTCAAGTACTGTATTTTCGAAAGACAATTGTATTGGAAGGACCCGCTTGGCTTCCTCTTGGTCTGTCTGGTCGAATCAGAAACAAAAAAGGTCATAAGCCAATTTCATGAAGGAGTGTGTGGAGGACACCACGCCTGGAGGGATACGACTTATAAGATCCTGATGGTTGGGTATTATTGGCCCAAACTTTTCTTAGACGTCAATGCCAAGGTACGAGCTTGTAGCCCTTGCCAATTTTTTGCAGGCAAACATAAACTCCCAGCAATGCCATTGGTTCCGGTCAAAATGGAAGCTCCTTTTCAGCAATGGGGATTAGATTTCATAGGCGAAATTAATCCGCATTCTAGTTCTCAACACAGATGGATCCTGACCGCTACAGACTACTTCACCAAATGGGTGGAATCTATTCCAACGAGAAAGGCTACTGATTCGGTGGTAATAGATTTTTTAGAAGAAAATATTTTGTCTAGGTTCGGCTGTCCCAGAAAGATAGTCATAGACAACGCACAGGATTTTAAATCTATGGCTATGGTCAGTTTTTGTCAAAAATATAATATTGTGCTTGGTCACTCCACAACACACTACCCTCAGGGAAATGGTCTAGCCGAATCTTCAAACAAGAGCTTAATTAGTATAATTAAGAAAGTGTTAAGTGAAAATAAAAAGTCTTGGCATGTGCATTTTAAATACACTCTGTGGGCAAATCGGATAGGCACGGAAAAGTCTATCGACACTTCTCCCTTCCAAATGGTATATGGGATAGATGTAGTGTTGCCTATAAACCTAACACTTCCTATAATGAAACTATGGCAAGATGAGAAGGAAGAACCAAATTCTGTCACAAGAAGGATAAATCAGTTGATTGAAGTCCAACATCACAGGGCGGAAGTGGATGAAAGGCTGCAGAAATACCAGGATGACATGAAAGTGTTATTTGATCGTAAAGCCAAAGACATAAATTTTCTCCCCGGAGATTTGGTTTTGAAATGGGATGCTAGGAAGGAGGATTCAGGAAAAAATGGTAAATTCGATCACATCTGGTACAGACCATTCAAGGTTGCATCTTCTGAAGGAAATAATTCATTTCTGCTAGAAAATTTGGATGGTAAAATCCTAAACGCCCTCGTCAACGGGCGTTTTTTAAAACATTATATGGAATAATTGATTTCCATAATTCTCACTGTATATACCATTTTGTTTAGTCTTTTATTTCATAATTTTCTTTGGTAAGTCTACTTTCATTCTGTAAATAAAGAAAAATAAAATAAAATTGGTTTATGTCTCTTTTAGAAATAAAGATACAAAATTCTTAATGTATCCAATTCCTTAAAACCCTGATACCTTTCATATTGTTCTTTCATAGGATTTTGGCTGACAACCCAACAAGTAAAAGTAGCAAACAGACAACCTTAAAGAGAAAGATAAATTTTCCAAAAATAGGTGATAGATAAGATTTTATGTTATTTCAAAAGGAAAATGAAAATGGTAAGGTAAAGTGTGAGTCCCAGCAAAGTCTATTTTGTGAAAAAAAAGATTTTGTATCAAAAAGTGCGTTGATTATCTCGTAAGTTTGATAGGTCAATAAAAAAGTGTTTTCAAGATCTAGGCCTTAAGGGTTTCACTTAGAACAAGATAGGAGGTAAATAAAGTAAAAATCTTTAAGGGAGAGTTCCAAGAGTTGGGTTTAATTTATGACCTCTGTTTTTTGATTTCCAGATTGTTCTACATCCTCTCTTTCTACCCTCAGTTTTGTTTTATATTAAAAAAAAATAAAAAAAATCAAGCTTCTTTTTCGGGTTTCCTATAGAGGGAAAAGAGATTACGTCTTAACTTTTGAAATTGAAAAACAATTCTTAAACGGTAAGACCAGTCCTCATATTTCTTACTCTCCGACTAAACAAGGCTATGCTTAGGCCGATCCTGACTCTCCTAGGTCTCTTAACAGTTTTTCTGAGGATTTAAGCTTGCTCAAAGGAAGACCCTTGAAATTAATCTTCCCCTTTTCTCTGCAGACTAAGGTGTTTTGAAAGTTGAGAAAAGCTTGGTCTAGAGAAATCAAAACAAGTTGATTGCCCCCGCTTCGTATTAAAAAAGTAAAATATAAGACAGATGGTGAAAGGAAATTCATATTTGATTGCCTCCCATCTAGTCCAAAAGATGATGAAAGGAAATTCATTTAAATGATTTCCCTCGTCTAGTATAAAAAGACAGATAAATTCATCGGGGTACTGAACAGGCTCGCTGGCAGTGAAGAAATATCTGAGGTTAAATATATAATTAGCATTCAAAGTGGTGAAAGGAAATTCACTAAAGAGGGACAAATAACTTCATCGGGGTACTGAATAGGCTCGCTGGCAGTGAAGCAATATCTGAGGTATCTGTAAGGTTGTCATACTTAAATACCACTCTACTCTAGTTACCAGTTTTTTCGAAACCAGATCTGCATCCCAAGTCCAGACAGGGCTCCCCAATTAAAAATATGAATTTTGCTTCATTTGATGCAAGCCGAAAGCCACAAAATCTGTTGAGTTTCCTAAGATTGTTTTGATCATCTTAATGCTAACTTAATTTCAGTAACGAGAAGGAGAAGATCATGAATGAGACTGCAACCGAGTTTACAACAAATGAGAACTTTGAAAATATTTTCAGAAGTAAAAATGAAATCTCTTTTTTCCTCTGTATCCCCTTCCTTAGCAATTTCTGCAAGGATAAACCCTTGACCCCATTAACCCAATGAAGGCACTAAGTCTACATTTTCTCCTTGTCCCACAAGGAGACGAGGTCCCCAGTTGGAGCCTATGTTGAAACAATTCTTAAATTTTTTATCCCTAAGACCTAAACATTCCTTTTCGGGTTTCGGCTTTTCATAAAACACAAGTTTCGTTATCGTTCCCAAATGCACGGTACCGATTTCCCGAAGAACTTAATTATTTAAATAATAAAAGACAAAAACCTAAAAGTATTATAAGAATTCCAACACATTTTCTATAAAATTCTTTTAATCATGATAAGCTTTAAACCTAATGGAGTTAAGATTAACTTTAAAGAGTTTTCGGGATTCAGGGTTTGCTTAAAACATATTTTTCAATACAAATTGAATCGCGAAATCCTGATCCCCGATTTCCTGAAAGAAAGAGAGTTAGTTAAAATGCTAATTAATTAATTCTCTAACGCAAAAAGTTGAGGCTTAAGTTAATCATTTCGCGATTTTGGGATTCGGGGTTCAGTGATAACACATCTCTTGTCCAAACGATCCCCGAAATCCCGAATCGCGAAATCCCGACCCACAATTTGTGTTAAACCGAACTAACTTTGTTTTGTCCTTAACCCTGATTAGTTAGTTAATTAAGATGAATTTAAGTCCTATTTTAAACACGTCGCGATTTCTCAACTTCGGAAATTGGGATTCATCGATGACATACTTCTTGTCAAAACGATCCCTGAAATCTCGAAACGCTTAATATTAATCAATTACTTTGCTAAAACGTTTAAGTCTTAATTAATCTTGTCGCGATTTCGCGATTTCGGAGATCAGATTTCGAGAATACATACCTTTCGACAACACGATCCTCAAAATCCCGAAAAACGAAATCTTGACTCTTAATCTGTGATTAGCACAAATTAACTTTTTTCCAAAGCATGATTAAGGATAATCATTTTTTAGGGTTTCATTCATGTTTCGGTTTCCGATTGAGTAAAATGTTTCGAGTTTTCTTTAAAATTCAAAGGTGCCAAAATGTGGCCATTTAAATAAAGAACAACTGGTGATACATGGTACTAATGTGTATCTCAATAAAATATCTACCACACTAAATGTCTTGAATTCTTGTCAGCTGCGTCAATCCCCTCATTGTTAAATGAATTAAAAGAGCATTTGATTGTTTGTGTTTTCTTTTTTCATTTTATCAAGCGCAAGAAGCACTCAGCTGAGCTCATTCATTCCTTTTCTGTGATAGGTTTTCCATTTAACGTAAAGTCATGGCACCGAAAAAGGCACCGAAGAAGAGTGAAGATACACAGGAAGGAGATATAATCTCCGACACCATGCCACATGCTATAGACTCCATTAAATCTTGGACTCAAATCTCTGAATTTCTGGAATATGAATTCAAGAATGCTCATACTGATTCTGAGAATCACTATCGAGACATAGCAGAATCAGAGCTTCATAAGATTGTTGCGTGCCCTCGGCTCGTGGCATACAATGATATGATCAGTTGGGCCCTGCAAAAGGTCAATATCCCGACGAGGAGCATCTTAAACGATCAAGGAGTCATCGTCGACTCATTTAGGCCAGAACATACACAAGTAATGTATAAACTCTCGCCAAATCCTAAACATACTTTTAATGCCGAGTTTTTAGCTGAATTTCAGAGGTAAGAAGGCACTGAGGCAGACCGAACTTATCCTGATATAATTAGAGACTGGTGGAGATGTCCATCAAAATTTAGGGCTGATACCCATGGGGTTTATGCTACAACATCCTTGAATGAATACATGGTTTACGTAGCCATTAAGTTGTGTAGACTTTTTGGGAGAAAAGATCCCTGCCATTTTCATGCAGATTGGGTGCCCTTTTTAGAAGAAGCTTCAGAAGGATATGCTTTTAATTGGAGTAAGATTTGTCAGATAACCTAACACAAGAAATATCAAACTACAGAGTTGCAAAATATGAGGGACAACCAATGGCCTTTTACATGTCAGCATACATTATGGATGCAATCTGCTATGTGACTCCTCTTCCTTTAATGAATTGGAGTTGGAATATAACCTGTCCAAAACCCATTCATGAATATCATTCTGCCCTTTGGGAAGAAAATGATAAGGACGCATTTTATGAAATTTGTCATTTTGTTATAATTCCGATGCATAAAATATTTTGTGGGTGCGAACCCCCTCACATTTCTGATCCATTCACATAAAATCTCAAAATAATAGCCGACTGGTTTATTGACGAGAATTTTTCCCACATTAGGATTTATGGTTGTTCTATTCCCCCTCATGCACTCCCTAAATTCCTACCAGACAGATTGGTGTGTAGAGAGGTAGCCCACCAGATAGTAAAAGGCGGAATTAGATTAGAGCTAAAGGTAGCTCAGAAGAAGTCATGGCCAACTTTCCCTGTACATATCGGGAAATTTTCATTACTGAATCTAGGCCATTCTAAAGTAGAGACTGAATCACTAGAAGAAGTAAAATTGGTAGATATTGAACACAGAAAGCATGACCCCTATCAATTAGTAAGAAAACATTTGATGCATTGTAATTTAAAAGCCTATGAGTACGAAACATATGTTTATGATGACGTATTCAAGGAGGTTAAATCCTATGAAGAGGTATTGAATAGAGTACAAGCCCTGCCACCTGACTCACAGATTGGTTTCGCATCATTCCAAAGCCATAGGCGAAGTTGTTTACCCAAAAGTTTGCAGGGCGAAGCTACAACCCCACCTCCAGAGAAGGAAGGGCCTCCCCCAGGATTTGAAACAAATATACAGGACAAAGCAAATACTAAAGGCAAGATGAAGGATACTGGAATACCTTCACAAGACACATAAATTTTCAAGACAAAAGAATCAAAGGCAGGGAAGGGAAAGGAGCTAGAAACATCCCCAGAAATCCCTAAGGATGTTCCAAAAAAGACAGGAGGAACAACATCGAAAGAACTTGGAAGTCCCATTACTTCCTTGACTCCATTGCAGTCCACTTATGGAAACCCCCACGAGGGAACTCTATATGTCAGTGATCTGGAGCCAATTTCTAGGGATGAGATTCCTTTGTCAGATTATTTTTTCAGTAAAAAAAGAAGAGCAATCTTGAAACAGGAAATCCATCCAAGAGGAGATGGGATGGTTAAAAAGCATAAAGTCATTATAGATGGAAAGAAACTTAAAGATGGAGAATTTGCTACAGAGATAGCAGGCATGATGGGAGCTCTAGCATCGAAAAATTTATATTCTGTGGGCAGTTTGACAACTATGTTGGAACAAAAAGACCAAATGATAGCTCAACTACAGGGTAAATTGAAAGAAACCAAAAGAAATATCAGTTGGGGAATAAAAAAGGGTTAAGAACGAGCTAGATTAAAATATATTCAAGAGATTTAGAAAATGAAAACAAGCTTAGAGAAAGCAAATCAGATAATACAGGTCACTCAGGCACAGGTCCTAAAGCAAGAAGATGCAAATAAACAATTACAAGATAAGATTAGCACTATTTCAAATCGAGTGGTAGAGCTTGGAATTTTCTAGGCTCAGGTATTGGGAATACATTTGAAGATAGAAGAAGAACAACAGAAAGTGTTTTTAAATCTGGAAGTTGTCCAGAATTACTTTCAGGAAACAAATAAATATTTGGAGAATGTTCTCCAGAAAGAAAGAGAAGTAAAAGCGGCCAGAACGACTTTCCAAAAAGCAGTAGCCCTTTCAACAAAGGAAGAGGTCGAAAAGATTAAAAAACTATCCATTTCAGAACATGTCAAAGGAGATGTAATACTCAAAGTGTGGGAAGCAGACCTGGCCGAAAATAAAAGAATAACCTGAGATGTCAATGATGATTGTCAAGGAATTTTTGATCTCTTAGAAAAAACTTCATTGAATATTGGAAAAAATGACTGTCCTGGGTTATTAGGAGAGATTAACATTGTTAAGCACCAGCTAAGGTTCAAGGAATATTTGGAGGAAATGAAGGTGGAGATCCCAAAAATTAAGGTAATAAATATCACCGAAATCGACAAATGGATAGTGATACCGAACTTAAAGTTGCAAACTATTAAGTTCACAAGGAAGATAATAGAAGATTGTTTGCCCAAATTACAGAAAAGATTCTTCATATTTGAGGCAAAAGAGATACCAGACGTTCCCAGAGGTTTGGTGAAGTTTTTGGGAAAATGTATTCGTTGTCTTGAGGCAGAAGAAGGAAGTTCGTCAACACAAACATAAAAATACTCTTTTGAATATTTTCATCATTAGAATAATAAAGCAGTTAGAAAAGAAATGTAAATGGCTTGACATTATTCATCCATGTAATTGTAATCTTAGGAAGTTGGTTAATCACCAATGGGAAAATATTTGATGATCATGTATAAATATATTTTCAGAAGACTGAGAAAAGGGTTTTGGTTTTTTGAGAGAGACGATTGTATTAAAATTTTTCCAACCCACTGTGATATACGAATACAGACGAGATTCTGAATCCTGCTAACTTGTAGCTATGTGTTCTTTAACCTTGTTTACCATATTTTTCTATGTTTCTCTTTCAATGTCTTTCTAATGAATGATCAATTTGAAGTTTATTTTATTCATCTTTTATAGTTTAGATTGATTTGGTTATCAAATTATTTACAACTTTTCCTCTAAAATTGCTATCAGTAATTTTAAGACCTGTGGATCATTTGAGCCATGATATTTAACACTTCATTAGAAATCTCATTTTCTTCTTTATTTCCTGTTACAATATGAGATTCTTTCTTGATTAAAGCCTCATATTTTTTCAGTAGTATTTCTTTGTTATTTTACGATTCTCAAATTGTTTCAAGTCCAGGAAACAACCTCAACTGTATTTATGTTATTATTTTGAATTCCAAAACTATTTTTCCTATTCTCATCTCTTAAAAAACTGAAGTAACAATTTATCGAATTCATTCACAACTAAATAAATTTTTACTCTCCATGAGTGTCCCAAATAATAGACAACCTAACATAGAACTTGGTCTCCAAGATCAAACTAGTATTGCTTTATACCTATTTAATACTATTCTACAAACAACAACTAACCGGGCTAAATTAGAACATTCATGGGCTGCTATTGAGAGAGATATTAGCATCCAAGAACAACGGGAAGCTATATAGAGGCATTTGAGAAACTGATTCTTCTTTACCCTTCTTTTTGATTCTTATCCTTTAATTATCTTTACCTTTACGGATGCCTTGACGGTATACTTTACAGCCTTAAAGTATAAACTCAGGAACAACAAGTGGGTGGAAGACCTATGGTAATATCTTCAAATACTTTGGAATGCTTATCAATGATCCCTTGGATATCTAGGGGAATAGATGGCTTAGATGTTTGAACATCTAGTGAGCATAGTTGTACAATTACACCCTGATGCCCGTTTTTCAATAATTTTGTCATGCCATTAGAGCTTACCACCTTACTGGGTTTCCCTGTGATAACCTTCAATTCAAATTCCTTTCCTTCCAATGAAAGTTTCATGAAAAGTTCTTGAAAATTAAAAGCCACGGTTCCCAATGATTGTAACCATTGGAACCCTAGTACGACATCAACACCACCCATGGGTATATCAATCATTGGACTATTCATTACATATTCCCCCATAGTAAGATTGATATTATGGAATTTTCCTGAGAAATTGATAGTTCCTCAATTTGTAATCATTACTTGAAACTATGGCTCTGGATATATAAAGCAATTGAGAGCTTTGGCTAATTTGCAGTGAGTAAAATTATGAGTACTACCATAATAAATTAACACTATTACCTTTTTTATTTTTGATATATCCTTCAATCTTGAGGGTTTAAGGAGTACTAATTCCATCCAATGTATGACATGATATGGTGGGAGTCATCTCTTCAGAAGCAATATCTTCTACATCTTCATCTTGATATGGTTCTTGTTCTTGTTCTCCTTCCTCTTCACAATCTATGTAGAATAATTTCTTCTCACCACACTTATGTCCCTTACTGTACTTGTTGTCACAATTAAAGAGTAAATATTTTTCTTTTATTTCCTCCAATTGTTGAGGTGTTAACCTTGTAGGTTGAGGTGGTTTAGAATAAGGAACAATATTCTCTCGATAGATGTTAGGGGTGGTCCTTCTAGTAGCCATAGCTAGATTTTTACTTTCAACATTTCTCACCACCCTGAATGCATTCTCCAATGATTTGGGTTCCCAAAGGAGAACCTTGTGTTGAATGCTATCCTTTAAAGTTCCCTGAAGACATCAATCATGTACTCATATGGAATATGTATTACCTTTATATTCAATTTTGGAAGATCTCAATGTGCTTCGCAACTGAACCCTTTTGCTTGAGATTTATCAATTGGCTAAAGAAGGTATTTCTCCTTGTATCCTCATAGTGTGCTATAATTTGTTTCGTGAAAATTGTCCAAGTGACAAGTGATTTGTGAGACAAATCCATTGATACCACACAAATTGATTAAGTTCTAAATATAAGGATGCAATTCACACCTTTTGTGTTTGAGGCACATCAAGTCGATCAAAGAACTGCTCCATCTGGAGTATCCATGTGATTGGATCCTTGCCATAAAAACTTCTCATATCGATCTTTGGAAAGTGGTTGTTCTTCAACCCAAAGCTGGAGTTTTTCTAGTATTGATTCATCTTCCTTGTGTCCTCATCATGAATTTCATGGGATACATTGTCACTTTCAGGTGGCCTCTCTATTAGCAACTTTTTCAACCATTCCATGATCTCCCCTTTTAAGCCATTCATTTTAGTATCCATCATCACTTCCAGCTTAGCTTCAGTTGAATCCATCGTCCTTGGTAGTTCATCTTTTGTTATTGCCTTATTTTGTAAATCACCTATGTCCTTGCGCATTTCTTCACCTTCATCAAGAGTCTTGTTGGTTGCGGATCCTAATTATCTTCTTGAGGTTTTTTTTTAGCCGTTCTTGGACCCTATTCCCTAATGGGGGGTTGTGGGGGGGCTTGCACCCCCACAAATGTTT